>CAJVPY010000539.1:0-26067 GCA_910591965.1 Dentiscutata erythropus | reverse complement strand
TTCGAATTATTTCGAATATTTACGTAAAATTGCGTAATTTCTTGCGTAATATTGCGTAATAATCTTACGTAATATTTTGTAATTGTATATTTCGCAATATTGCGAAAGTTTTTACGTAATATTACAGTTTTCTTACGCTTCATAAATTATTGCGCAATATTAGCCCTATTAAATTTGCTGATATGGGTAGAAGTAAAGAAGGAACCACTTGGCCAATTAAAAGAGTGTGGCTTAAAAATCTACTTTTGTTGTTTCTCCTGTGTTCTCTTTAAGGAATAAACAGCCTAGATAACTTCATCGATGAAAAAGACACCAGTCCCTTCACCAAGATTTTGTATCCAAGGGCGCACACCTCCTGCCAGTTATCTTGTTTACCAATTCTTTTGGCTTGTATGTCAAACGCACAACTTATAGAGAAGTCCCGAAACAGAGAACTATTGACCTCTAGGCAAACTGTAACGTTAGACTATGATGACTCTCCAACAAAAGTTTAGTTTCTTTTAGTGAAAAATTTTGGTCCAAATGATTGTTGGGAAGAGTTTATTCAGATATCACACAGAAATTTTTTTAAAAATCATTCGTTACTTTAAAAAATTTTATTACATAACTTGCTTCAGGTAATCAAGAGTATGTGTTAAGTTAGTTTCATCAAAATTATCATGATTCCAACTTCTATAATAAACTACAGCAAAACTTACTTGCTATTCTAGTAACAATAGTTCATAGTTAAGGTTGAATTATATTAGAATTATTGTAATTCTCTTATGAGTTGCTACAAGAAATTTTGTTACAAAACTCGCCATTCTGATAATCAAAAATGTAGTGTTAATTTTGTATTGAAATTATTGTAATTTCTATAAATAGTTGCTTTAAAATATTCTTTCTATTACAGAATACGCTAATCTAGTCAGCATGAGATGTGTTTAAGGTCAAGTTAGCTTCTATCATAAGTTAAAGTAAAGCTTACTTGCTATTTTAGTAGCAATGGTTTGTAGCTAAAGTCATGTAGGTTTATATTGCAATTACTATTATGAGTTGCTATAAAAAATTCTGTTACAAATTTACTTACTACTTTAGTAATCATATGTAGTAAATTAGAATTATCATAACTTTCAGCATGTATTGTTGTAAAAGATCTTATTAAAAGAATTTGCTATTCTAGTGAGAAATGGTATGTAGTCAAGGTCAAGCTAATTTTTATTGGAATTTTTATGATTTCATTATGAATTATTATAAAAAATTCTTTTGCTGAACTTATTATTCTAGCAATATATAGTATATAGTTTATTTTCGCATGTTATTAACATTATCCATATCCTAGCCAAGAATGGTAAGTTTGCATAATGCACAGATATAATTCAAAATTCAAAACCCCCAGAGTAGAGTAAACTACAATATATTTATAAATTATTACAATCAGTAACAGATCAGTGAACTGTTATTTCCCTATTTTTACAATTTTTAGAATTAAGATATGATTGTTATGACATTTCTTATCACACTTTAAATCTATTATAAAATCTCATATCATACTACATATCAGATGTATGTACATACAATAGTTACCAAAAGTAATGCCCAAAGATCATTTTTATAGTAAAATACATAAAAATCTGTTTTAGGAAATTTTCCTTTTTAGGAAAAATTCAATTTTTTTTTGACACCTGTGAAAATTACACATCATAAAATATAAACATTAAATTTTTTAAAAATATAAAATTAAAAAATATTTATTATTTAAACTTTGGATTTTTAATAATTTTAAAATTTTTGATTTTTACTATGTTTTTACTATGTAAATTTCATAAAATTGAATTGTAAATGTTATGTCATATTTAAACTTATTTTTTTTTATAAAAATAATTTTTTATTTTACATTGCCCTTAAAATATAATAGTAATGCTATTAATAATTGTTGTTAAATTTTTTTAAAAAAAATTTTGAAATTTTATATTTAATTTTAAAGTCAATTCTACAAATTTTATATATTTTACATATAAAATTTTGAATCGTAAACTTCATAATTTTTTACTTTTGGGGGCTACTGTACGTATGTATATGTATATCATCTAAAAGCCAATATATAGTAATTTATATGTGTCACGTGATTTTAATTTGCAACAATGCCGTAATTAATTTTTCATGTTTCAGATCACATTTCGGATCTAATCCAATCAAAACGTTAAAACCTACAACCCCAGAATTAAATGATAAAAACAATAAATAATAGATAGATGAATCAATTCTAATCAACAGATTTCAAGTACCTATAGAGCGATTGATATTGCGGCTGATTTTAATAATGCATATAGCTTGTTTAAACATTGAATTAGAGGTTGTTTGCTTGGCATTTTGAATAAAACTCTGAAAATTCTAACTGCTTTCATTATTACTATATTAATTTTTAGTTCTATTAAATTTTAAATACTTAAGAATTTTACTAGTTCGCATTCAAGAACATTTAACTGTTCGAACCATATATCCTACGTTTACATTTTATATAAGAATTTACATATAATGACTTAAAGTGAATACTGTAATATTCACTTTAAACGAAGATACTAACAAATCAAAAGTCTGGTATCACGCATGTCAGACAATTCAAGTAAAATAAAATTTAAATATAACAATTGTAACGAAATTTTTATTTTAAAGCAATAAAATGAGATTTTATGAATTTATTTTAATTGATTAGATAAAGTTCAAGGAATTGATAAAATTTAACAAGCCTGTCAGATAGTATACGAACGATTTTGAATGGATTAGAAATATATGCATTTATTATTATTGCAGATATTTCATTTTACTCTTATGTTTGACATTAAGGCCAAATAAAATTCTAATTTCCAATTTATAAATTCAATATTTATGTTTAATTAATAAATTTCATTGAATTCAGTCAGGTGGTTGTCAAGATACCTTCGTTCAAAGTTCGAGAAAAATTTGCCATAACATCAAAGATAATTGAACCTAGGTGCCGCGCAAAACCTCGATTTTGATGATGATCAAAAAATTAGGCTGGAATTACTTATAATTTTACTAATGAAATCGCAGCCACCTATTAAGTGAAAATTGTTCCTGAGCCAATTTTACCTAAACCCTAGCCATGGCGAAAAAAGTGACTGGTCATGTGCCGTAGATCATTTTTTAGCCAATCATGTTCAAGTGTTACATACGTGTATGTATATATAAAACATGTATTGTAGATTATTAAGAACTAAAGAAATAGCGATAACCTCTCTTTAAAAGATATAACAAGCTAAAAATTTTTGTATTAGTCCTGTATAAAAATGACAGAAAAAATATTAAAAGCTAAGTTTTAATATGTATAAGTTAATTCTCTAACTGATTATCAAGAACTAAAGAAATAGCGATAACTTCTCTTTAAAAGATATAACGAGCTAAAAATTTTTGTATTAGTTCGGTATAAAAAATGACAGTAAAAAATGTTAAAAGCTAAGTTTTTTAAATATCAAATACTATTTATTATTATCAATGTTGTTATTTATATATATATTCTTGATATTTAATTAAATTTTTTTGTTAATTAAAATAATAATTACGCCATTTACAATAAATATAATTAGCATAGCCAAAATGAAAGTTTTCCATTAGATGACTCTGTAGTACTTTGCTGTTTGTGTGCATTTAATACTTGTACACACTCATCAATAGCTCTGACAATTGGCTTCATTAAGGTATCAAAATTTTCAATAAATTTATCATTATTCATTTCCCGTTCATATAATACTAATGCAGTATCAAATGTTTTTTTATAGTGAGAAAGCTTTTCTTGTCTTAATTCTATTATATTACATGTTTCTGATATATCGTATACGTGGTTGGATGTAGAGCTTTTTTCTTCAACTAACTTATTTTCATTTTCAACAGGATTATACTCTACATTTTTGCCATTTCTGGTCCAGAGATTATTTCTTGAAAAAATAGCTGGCATTTTTTCTAATCCAAAGGCAAATAAGGGATAATCATGGCGACGTTGTGTTTCCTTAAATATAGGCAAGAAATTTGTACCATTTTTTTGTGAAACAAGATGTTTGTAAATAAAATATCGACTGCATCTATAAGACAAACAAGAGCACACCCAATCATTTATATCTATATGGTATCTTTCATTCATACCAGGTTCAATATGCATTGTAGCAGCTTTACTCCACTCTTTTTTAAATAATTCCCACCATGTTGGAAGTGCTCTGTTCGTATTGTGATGAATTAATTTGAGTTCAAAGTCGGGCACTAACTATTCAGCAAGAATCTGTGTAAGTCGATCTAAGCGTGGTCTGTTATAATTATATTTATATTTATATTTTAATACACACCAGTGACTTTCAGTAATCATAGTCGTTCTTGCCAATGGAATTGCTGCAGAAAATCCTGATCGCATAAAAAGCTTCCAGTCTTTTCCATTGTACCAGTTATTCCAAAGGTATCCTCACAATTCAGCAAGCTTACGACTATAACAAAACTGATAAACTTCTTTTGTACAAGTATAGTAGATCTCACTAGAAGTCCAAAAAGTATCTTTAGCTATAGGTATAAATAGATGCATATTAGCATGCATTTTTATCATATCTATAAGCTGCTTAATACAGTCATCTGGACAAAGTTTTTTAGTAGCCCTACTTGATATCCATGTTGGATCAATGAACTCAAATTTTTTATGTGCTTCTAAAGCTTGCATTTTAGTATACTTACCTAGCTTTGACTTTTCGTTTAGCCGTCTTTTAATGGCATGCTCTAAATGCCAATAACACAACTGAATATTTGCAGTCCATGACCATGCTTCACTTATAGCAGAAATTTCTCTGACATCTTTGTCAGTAAGTACAAAAATTGGTAATAAATTTATTTTTCGAAGACAAGAAAAAAATTCACACAAAACTTGCACTCGTGTTTGAATTTTGTTTTTAGGATTATTGATTACACTCTCATCACCATTAAATGTCAAAAGGTACAAGTATGTTAAAGGCATACCATAACCATTATGATTTGCATTTACAACAAAGAGCTTAAACCGCTCTTCATTTGTTTTAAATGTGGAATCAATGACTATCTCAGTTATATTTATAACACCAATAGAGTTTAAAAGTGGTGTTGCAAAACCAAGAGCTCTTACAAAATCATTTTCGATATAATTAAGTATTTTGAATCCTTTATTTGTAAATTTAGACTGTTTAAGATATAACTTTGCTGATAAAACATGATTTTCTAAGTTCATAATATAGGTTTCTTTGCTATAAACTGATGCCCAGTAATATACTTGTTCATTAGTATGAACTTTTGGATCAATAAGCCCTTTATCATGAAGACGTTT
This sequence comes from Dentiscutata erythropus, assembly GCA_910591965.1. Classification (NCBI taxonomy): domain Eukaryota; kingdom Fungi; phylum Glomeromycota; class Glomeromycetes; order Diversisporales; family Gigasporaceae; genus Dentiscutata; species Dentiscutata erythropus. The sequence goes on along the minus strand of CAJVPY010000539.1, from coordinate 20,735 downwards.
GCAAAGTTCAGAATTTCGCATATTGTATTTAACATTTTGTTGAATCCACTCTCTAGCTTTCAGTGGAAATTCTGATTTTCGGTATTGATGACGTAAATGAGCTTCTAAATGCTGGCACTGAACAAAAGCACGCTGTTGCTGTAGATCAATAGTTAGTATAATATTTCCTGCACATTCATATCTATCTATTGCAGCTCTAATTTCACTTTGCCGCTTTATTGGTTGATTCTCAGGCCTTTTCCATTGACGATCAACTCTTTGTGTACATCCGATATATACTGTCACACAACCATTAAACTTCTTTTTTCTAGTATTTGGATATAACCATTGAGTTTCCCAATAGTATCCAGATCCGAATTCAAGTGCTACAATGAGAATTTTTGCAAGTTGGCAAAAACTATCTTTGATTTTTTCAAAATCAAATGGTTCTGTATTAGCATCTTCTTAATTATATGAAATACTTTCGAGAAGTTGTTGGTCTAGCTCAATTTCAAGTGCAAAATTTACATTTTCATTACTACTCTCCGCTTCATAAAATTTTTTGGCTATAATTTCTTGAACTTCGTCTAGACTATATAGAGGACTATCATCATTACCATAGTCTTTGCTACCAAAGTTTTCATCTTTATTGTCTTTAAGAGTGTTTTCTTGTTCTGGAAATAGCTCTATTTCTTCGATACTACTATTGATTTGGGAAGTAGAAGTACTGCTACTACTACTTGGTGTTATATCAGTGCTGGCTTTCATTTTTGGAAATCGAATTCGTTTCTTTTCTTTTATTCTTACGTCTTTCATAATACCGATTACAAGTAGCATTTTCATTTGGGTCATCAGATCTATAAAAATCCTTCTTCTTCTTATTGACACCGCAACAAGAGCATCGCTTTTTATCAGAGAATTGTTGAGAAGTGCTAATGGTAATATTAGATTCATTTTCATTCTCACTCATTCTTAAAGATTTTTTTAGTCAAAATAGTTTTTTTAAAACGTAATAAATATAATTTATAAGTATTTTATATATTTAAACAGGGCAACACGTATAGATCGTTCTCCAAGAAGCGTTTAGAATAATTTGGGTAATTATTTATATATTTTATTGCTTTTTTTTTAGATTTGTATCTAACACTAACATTTATTATTATGTGTATATAAATTTTATTTCTCTAGATAGAATTTTTGACACGACTTTCTTGGAAATAAGTTTTTATTAATTGCTTTGTTGCTACTTTTATACATTTTTATTATATTTTTTTCATACTAACTATTCTACTTTAAGGCTTCTACTCTTGCCATTTTTCTCACTACTGATTATTCTTAGATTTTAATATGTAGGTTTCACTTTTTTTTTATACCTGTTTTTAGATTTACCACGCTTACCAACCTAATAATACTTTTTCTTAATTTTTCCTTAACACGTAGCCCTCTAATTTGTTATGTTTAATTTGTTCATTATCTTGTCATTCTGAAACCTGGGCGCCTTGCCGTATACTATTCTTTATTTGGTCATATGTGTTGATTCTTCGATTATTTGTTAGTTGAGAAACGATTATGTATGTTTCATTCAATTTCAGTTTAATTATGATCATATGCATTAATCAGATACTGAGTAAGGGTCTGCAACCCGGGCTCGTGCCTGTACCCAACAAAAAATCTAGGCATGGACATTGGCATGAAAACTTAGGCATGGGCATGAGCACAAACACAAAAAACTTAGCATGAGCATAGGCACAGGCACAGAAATTAGATATTTATTATTTAATTGTGCCCGGCACCTTGTGCCTAGCATTTTGTGCCTATGCCTTTAATAGTGCCTAGCACTTTTGTGCCTATAGGCACAGGCACGGTATAAGGCACTAGTGCCCAGTCTGGTGCCGATGTGCTGGGCATGGGCATTTGCAGACCCCTAATACTGAGCACAATTATCAATCGTTCTGTATTGGGTTACAGTTAGGGATATAAACTTAATTAAATTTCATTGCTAAAATAATTTTATTTTTCGAAAATGTTATTTGACAATTAAAAAAATAATTACAATAAAAACATAATTAAATTTAGAAAATTTGTTACAGTAATTCAATAATAAATTTATTCTTATTATAATGAAATCTTTTTAAACTTGTTTTATCAATATAATATAATTAATGAATCGACTTTTACAAATTTATTGTTATGATAAAAAAGTTCATCGAATTTTGTCAGATAACTATTGAGATATTTTCGCTCAAAGTTAGAGAAAAATTAAAAATAGAAGCTGCACCAAAATTTTTTTTAAAACTAAAGATATCTCGACAGCCACCTGACCAAATTCGATGAACTTTTTTTATTTAAATTCTATGAATTCATAGAATTCAAATAAAAAAAGGTTCATTAAATTTGATCAGGTGGCTGCTGAGATATACTTCATTCAAAATTTTAAAAAAACTTTGGTGCAGCTTCTATTTTGATAGACTTTTAATTTTTTTCTAAAATTGAGTGAAGATATCTTGACAGCCACCTGACCAAATTCGATAAACTTTTTTTTTATTTGAATTCTATGGATTCATAGTATTCAAATAAAAAAAAGTTCATCGAATTTGGTCAGGTAGCTGTCGAAATATCTTTTCTCAAAGTTAGAGAAAAATTAAAATGTCTCGAAATAGAAGCTGCGCCAAAATTTTTTTAAAACTTTGAACGAAGATATCTCAACAGCACCTGATCAAATTCGATGAATCTTTTTTATTTGAATTCTATGAATTCATAGAATTCAAATAAAAAAATACCCATCAGATTTGGTCAGGTAGCTGTCGAGATATCTTCGTTCAAAGTTTTAAAAAAATTTTGGCGCAGCTTCTATTTCGAGACATTTTAATTTTTCTCTAACTTTGAGCGAAAATACCTTGACAGCTACCTGACCAAATTCGATAAACCTTTTTTTATTTGAATTTTATAGATTCATAGTATTCAAATAAAAAAATTTCATCAAATTTGGTCAGGTCGCTGTCAAGATATCTTCGCTCAAAGTTAGAGAAAAATTTTGGTGCTATTTTGATTAATTTTTGAAGATATCTCTAATTTTTCTCTAATTTTGAGTGAAGATATATCAACAGCCACCTGACCAAATTCGATGAACGTTTTTTTATTTAAATTATATTAATCCATAGAATTCAAATAAAAAAAAGTTTATCGAATTTGGTCAGGTGGTTGTCGAGATATCTTTGCTCAGAGTTTTTATTTTAATGGGGGTATGAATAATAATGATCTACGATGTATATGAATATGATTGGTCAAAAAAGATCTACGGCACATGACCAGTCACTTTTTTTTCGCCATGGCTAGGGTTTTAAATTTTACCATAATGCGGTCTTAAATTTCTATTTTCGTAATGAAAAAATTAAAAGTCAATTCCGGCCGGAAATTATGTAAGGCGGGCCAAAATTTTGAAGATCCTCTGCCGTTAGCCGAAAGATCTGCCGCGCATTTTTCGTGCGGCACCTAGGTTCAATTATTTAGATAGGCGGTTTGGGGGGTTTTTTTTTAAAACATATCTCGACAACTACCTGATCAGATTCAATGAAAATTTTTATATGAATTCATAGGATTCAAATAAAAAAATTTTCGCAGAATTTGATCAGGTTGTTATCGAGATAGTTTCGCTTGAAGTTTGGGGGAAAAAAAATCAAACCGCCTATCGCTATCAAAATTGAAATTGCAAATTTAAACGAAGATATCTCGGTAAAACCTGACCAAATTCGATGAAAAAGTTTTTATTGAATTCTAAATTCATAAAATTCAAATAAAAAAAGTTTCATCGAATTTAGTCAGGTGGTCGCCTAGTTTAAAGTACGTATGTACGTACATACGTACGTACTTGTAATGACCAATCGGATATTGCGTACCCTGTATGAATTGTCGTGTAACACTGCAATACTTTGGTGCTACTGTCATGCATCATGCATACATATGATCACAAATAAAAGCAATAAAACTGAACTGAGATTTAATGATCCGTTTCTTTTCCTTAACCGATTTTTTATAAAAATGTCCAAATCAAATAAGAATTTAAAACGTGCGCTCTCAAATGTTACAGATTATCCACAAAAAAGAACGAAAGCTGATACACAAGGCTTAAATCAGTTTTCAATTCATCCATTAGCAAGATTTAATGGTCCCTGCTCAACGTATAAGCAACCAGTTGAAATTATGAGTTTTAGTTATGACAATGAGCGTAATTTGCATATGGATGATAGAGAATTGGTAATTTTTAAGATATTGAACTTTGTTAATTTGTCTTAAATAATGTTTCAATTTATTCTTTATAATTTGTAGAAATATTATTATCCTCCTGATCTAAAAGATTGTAATTTGTCTCATGGGTATGAAACATTTGTTCAAAGAGAACAAAGTGGACCAGAACCAATACATTCTTTATTGGATGCATTGGCTTATTCTCAAAAAAGATCAGCTGATAAGAATTTAATAAAAACAGATTTAGTATGTTACTTCATTACATTTATAATCGTCATTAGGCAATATTTAATCGTTAATTTAATTTTATTGGCTTAGATCTCTTGGCGAGGAATTTTCACGAAAATCCTATGCACACCATACAATAGGAATGAACCTTGGGAATTGGGTGCTACATTATCGAATGTATGCTTAAATTTAATGGTCTATTTTTTAAAGCAATTCTAGAGTTAAATTTTTAATTCCTTTTCATAATTTTAGAACACAATGTAAGTTATACTACGAGATTATAATTCATATCAATTTTATAATGTTCAAGACTTTTACTAAAACGCACCTATGGTGTTTTACACCTATGTATATATTATCTCAAAAACTGGCTAATTAATCAATGCAAGGTGTCCTAAGTAAAAATGCTCTACGCCTCTAAATTCAAAACTTAGAAAAATCCAAAAAAACATAATAAAACATATAATAGGTGCAAACCACCATAGCTGCGTTTTATAATAAATGATGTTCAAAATACTTTAATATTATTTTAGATTCATAGAAGAACATGAAACAGAATATACTAAAGAACATTCGACTGGGTCTACACCGAGACAAAAATTAATGAGTTATTGGGGATATAAATTTGAAAATTTAAGCACTATCTCTAAATTACCATCTGAAATCACTTCTTCGGACGATCCTGAATTGATCAATCGGAAAAACACAATTGTAAATACAAATGTTCAATATTGTTCAGTAGCTAAAACATCATTGGGAAATAATAAGTTGATTATGGGAGCTGAAATTGATTGCCTTTGTGGTAAGTAATTAATTTTAGTAAGATTAATGACAAATTGTTTCCTAAATTGAAAATGGTTGTTTTTTTTTACCTTATTTAATAATATAAAGATGTTAAACCAAAAAGGCCTAAAAACCCTGTAGAAAAATATATTGAGTTGAAAACTTCCAAAATTATTGAAAATGAGAAAGATACCTTTAATTTTGAAAGGTAAAAAATATGGTTATATAATGTTTTAGTTTAATGTATTATACAAACGACCAATTGCAAGTATTCTGTATATAAAGGTATAAACTTTTGAAGTTTTGGGCTCAATCATTTCTGATCGGTGTCCCTAAGGTCATTGTTGGATTCCGTGATGATGAAGGTCGTGTTACTAACGTTCAAGAATTTAAAACTATGGAGATTCCTAAAATTGTTAAAGGAAAAAATGGGATGTGGGTATGTAATTAAAAGAATCAAAAGATTAAGTTTAAGCAAAAAAACAAACTCTTCCAAGTTTGATTCAATTTTTTAATACCAGAATGCGACAGTCTGCTTAAATTTTGCAAATAAATTTTTTGAATGGTTAAGAACGGTGATTGTAATTGATGATCCTAATTCATCTTACACTATATCTTTTCATTCGCCATTTAAAGATATCAAAGTCGAATTCATGGGTAAAAAGAACTCAGTATTAGCTGAAAGACATTTAGAGTCCTTAAAAAGTACCTAATAAAAAAGCGTACAGTGCCGAAATGAAAAGTTAAACTTTTATAGTTATTATTTATTAGTTTAATACTATCTGTTACATTTTAAATAACGTCTCTTGTATATGCTTACATAAACATATATTATTTTGATAATTGTCGTAATAAATAACTAGATAATATATTTTTTTTAAAAAAAAAAATATTAATAACTCTTCTTAAGTTTGGAAACTTTTCGTTCAAACTAGTGTTTAAAAAATCTCCATCTGGGTCACTCGTCAGTTAGATCATGTGCAACCCAGGTGGAAATCGGGTCAACAAAAAACCATTCATCCGGTAGATGAACAATATAATACTCTCTATAACATGATATACCGAGTGGGTACAGTGTTTGAAATCTAATCTTCTCAATGTTCTCAAGAACATTTAAAAAAATTCGAGAACACTGCATTTAAAAATCATGTCCTCATTTGAGAACAATCTAAAAACATGAAATTTTATGATTCATGTCTCATAAAATAATATTTTTTTTTATATTTTTTATATTTTTTATTTTTTTATTTTATTTTTTTTATTTTTATTTTTTTATTTTTTTACTTTTTTTAATATTTTAATTTAATTTATTTTTTTATTTTTTATTTTTATTTTCTTTTTGAATAAATTTAACTATAACTGGTGTTGATTATCACTAGGGTGCTTATATTTTAAGAACATATTAAGTAAACAGGATCAGGTACTCTAAGTAAAAACTGAAATATATTACATTACAGTTTGATCTCGATATAATCACCAGGCTAAACCCCGAAATTTTGATGATTATAAAAAGTTGTAACTATATAAGATTAAATTTATATGTCTTTATAATACTGTAGTTAGGTTATAGGTTAAGAAAATAGTTTGATTATAACAAGATTGTGCTTATATTGAGAGTGACTATAACGAGGTTTGACTGTATATAAAAAAATATAATAAAATAGCATAATTATATTTCAACAAATTTATAGATTTTTGTAAAGTAGACAAAATTCTCTAGGCAGAATCTTTTTTATTAACTATTAAATAATATATTTTGTTATTATTTTTTGATAATTACTCTATTATACCAGTATATTGTAAATATACAGTGATAGAAAAAAATTTTAACAAAATAAAGAGTTTTACTACAAATAACTAGTGATGATTGTCACCACCTCTAAATATTTTTAAAGTTAGGGTGCAATTTTAGAATTTTATATATATATGTAATATAATTAACCTAGTGATAATCACTACTAGTTATGGTTAGTAATATTCTTTAAAAAAAATTAATAAAATGATTAAAATGATTGAATATATACAAAATATTACACAATATGTCCTATATAATTGTATAATATTTTGCAGTTATAATATAGTTTAGTGGCTACAAATATAAATTGGCCAAGTTCAATGCTAAAAAAAAAAATAAAAAATATCTTTTAGTCTATAAACTGTTAAAGTAATTAAATAGTATATTTTAAATTTTAAATTTAGTTTATAGATATACTAAATCAATTAAACTCAACAATTTAAGCTATTTTTTATTTGTAAAAATTTGTTTTTATAAGTTCATCTAATAAAAGTATTTGACTATAATATAGGTTAATAATATGAAGCTAAGAATTATAAGGCAAATAAATTTTATAAAAAAAGTACTATAGTATAATTAGTATTTCTATAAACTGAACTGAACTAAGTTTTAATCTAAATTTAAGCTTAATTAATATATTAAACCAAACTTAAATTAAACTTATTTTAAAGCACAGTTAAGTTTATATTCAATATTGAACTTTTAAAACTAGTTCGTATTTATTTCAGGTTAGGTTCAAAAGTTTATAGCATAAAATTACTTAATAAAAATTTTTCATTAGATATAGCATTTACAAACTGCAAAACAATATATATTAAAAAAATTAACTATTATAAAAAAATGATATTTTAGCATTATTTAAATATTAAAAAAAAATATGATTTTTATTAATTATGCAACAAAAAAAGGCTATTTATACTGTATTTTCAAATCTTTTAATATAAATTGTAATACTATCCCTTTTGACATCAATTTCATACAAAAGGACGTTTAATTTCATATCAATTTCGTACAAAGTGACATTTAATTTCGCACAAAGTGATATTTAAATTCATACAAGTGATATTAAATCTATACAGAATAACAATTAAAATAAGTTTGATAAAATCACAATATTTCGTGATATAGTAATCTAATTTAAGTGATTTAGTACCATTCAAATCGTCTCATTGAGAGGATTCAAATGATACCAAATCATCTATATTGGATTACTACATCACGAGATATCACAATCTTATTTTAATTGTCATTTGGTACAGATTTGAATGCCACTTAGTACGAATTTAAATGTCACTTTGTATGTGAATATCACCTTGTTCGAAATTAAATGTCATTTTGTACGAAATTAATGTCCTTTTGTACGAAATTGATATCAAAAGGGATAAATTAAAAAGTTTATATAGATTTTTATATGTTTACTATTAAAATAATAATAATAAATTTCAATTCAAAAAAATAAAAAATAAAGATCAAACATGAAAAAATAAAAAATAAAAATAAAAAATTAAAATTATAAAAAAAACTAACTAAACAATACTAGCAAAACCACAAGCCTATAAATTAAGGGTCCAATGATATATTCAGAAGGCAATTAGGGTGTAATAATATTTAAATTTATATCATGATTTTTAGTTTTACCATCACTACAAATATCTTTAGAATTACTCGCTAAGAATGTATAATTTAAATAAATTAATATAAAAAAGAATATGTCGCCTTGAATAATATCAGCAGTTGTATTTGCATGACCTTTAATAGCATTAGAAACTGGTAGATCCGGGTCAATTGTTACTTGGTCAAGAAAACCATCATCTCTAATCTTTATATATAAGTTATAAAACATTTTACACATTATTTATGTTTTCTGCAGATTTTTGAAGATAAAATAAATCTCTTATAATCATTACTACTGTATTTATTCCAATTCCATTAATATAACAATATCCAACCATATATGTTCCATCAGCGTCTCCCATCTCTGTAGATATTCGACAATAAATGAATGCTTTACGCTCACTCTTTTCAACACCAGTTCCATCTTCATAACAGTTACCAAATGTAAATGTTCCATTAGCGACCCCATCTCTGCAGATTTTTGATAATAAATGAACGCCTTATGTTCATCCTTTTCAACTCCAAGTTCATTAAAATAACAATATCCAACATTAAATGTTCCATTGGCATTCCCCATCTGCGTTGATTTTTGATAATAAGTGAACGCCTTATGTTCATCTTTATCGACCGATTCCTTAATTATATGTTCCACTAGAATTTTCCATCTTTGCAAGTTTATGATAATAAATGCCTTATGTTCATCCTTTTCACTTCCGATCCTTTTTCATAACAATATCCAAAACACTGAGTACTCCATTAGAATTACCCATATCTGCAGATTTTTGATAATGAATGAATGCTTTATGTCATTCTTTTTAACCCTATCCCATGTTGATAATTGTATTCTAGTTCATAAAGACTTAAATTAGTTGATCTTTTTGGGAAACAGTTTATTATAAAACTTCAACTTAATATGAACAAAAATCGAACTATTACTATATATATATATATAATTTAATGCAAGTATACAGTACTACATTATCATGTGCCATAACTTATTATAGATGGTGTCAATCCAGCCTCCTATTACAACAAATAAACTTATATTTTTGTGTTCCTGCGCTGGAGTAGTTTTTTGCCAAGTATTGTAATGAATTGAGTAGAAAGGCTTTGTATAATAGGGTTATTCGTGTTATTTCTGGCTATTTTTGATTGAGTCGATCGAGCTTATGAATTTTGATTTGTCGGAAAATATTTTGGTGTATCGACGTGAACCGTCACTTCGTTTATTCGAACATTTTTATTCGTACGTATTTGAGCTTGAGCAGGTAGTAAGTACGATAATACAAGTTAAATTGAACTTATACGTATGGGCAAAAATTTTTGATGGGAATATTGGGATCATTAAAAATTAAGTGATACAATAGAATTACATATAAATAAGTTATGAATTTGCTATCTTTAAACAATGAAAATACGTCATAATATCAAAATATTAGTAAGTAAGGACGCAATGGACCAATCAAATAATTATATGGTTTAATTTTATCATAACAAAAAAAATCAATCAGAAAATCAAATACAATCATTCAATTGATTTTTATTATATTTTTGTATTTTAATCCCGGCAATTACGCAATATCACATAAACAATTGGATCAAATTTTATGAACTATCTTTATTATTTTTTAATCATCACTCAAATCTACCCATAGAATTATTGTCACATTTAGCATTCCAATTGCTTCAATTTCTGCTACTTCTTTTCTAAGTTCTAATAAGGACATTTCTAGTTCAACTTTTGTAAACATATTGCCCATCCGAATTTCATTATTGTCATCTATATCAGACTTAATTTCACTATAATTCCATCCATAACTTTATTATTAGCAGAGCTAGGGTAGGGCAATTCCCAAAAATATTTTATCGATTTTATGTTATAATTTACAGAAAAAGGTAAGGCTTTATTTTTTTTAAATAAATACTTGAAAATTATATATTTAATACGTCACCTAGCATTAACAACAAAAGGAAACTTTCATTATCTGAACTATCAATCCGAAGCCGGCAAATTTGTCCGGCCACCATTTTTTGCTAGGTAACACTATGTAACGGTAAAAAATTTCATTATGTGTAACCAATCAGAGCCGATGTCAAAGCAAAGATTACCAAATTCCGCAGTTACTTATTCGTAATTTTTGCGATAACTCTACAATAATAAAGATTATAGATCTCTCTCTAAAAAATTCTGTTTCTGCGCAAAAAATTTCTATTCCTGTGCAAAAAAATTCTATTTCTGCACAAAGAATTTCAAAAAAAACTTAATTACTAATGTGCGAAACCACGCTCGTGTTTTGTGTTGAGTGATTTGTTCTATTAAACAAACTTACAAAGCAAACTTCCAAATAAAAAAATTCCGGATCAAAACTTTACAAGTTTAATTGGCCATTCTTATGCTGGGTCAATAGCATATAGATTATAATGTTTATTCAGACAGGTTCCATTAAAATAATTAATACATTAAATATCTATCTAATAATAAAAGTTTTATATAGTTAATTGTCCAATAAACAAGTCGTTGAATAAATTCATCATAATTAAAAAATAGGTTGAATGCGTTGCATGTATGCAAACGATCAAGAGAATTATCAATTGACAAATATAGTGACAAGATAATTGCTTTACAATGATTTATCGAATAATTTAATATAATTAAATAGAATAATAATAGTAACAAAGTTATGTCTTTTTTTAAAAAAATTTCTTTGTATCATATTAATGCAAAAAAGGGTTAAACTAGTCAAGTTTTTACTAAAAACAAGTGTACATAATAAAAGCTTGATAATTCCTGTTACCAATCTTTAATGTACAAGCAATATTTTTGAAAAACATCATAAAAAATGCAGAATTATTCAAAACATGCAGTTTTCTATCATAATTTTCTCTATAGTAATAAAGTCAGTTTAGTATTAAGACTCCGAGCTTTTGCAAACATTTTTTCAGCTTTAGGACCCAAATGATTTTCATTAATGTTTACAAAAGTCAAAGTAGTATTATTACAAAGTGCTTCTGCCAACACTTTTGCTCCCTCCAAACCAAAACGATTATACCTGAGATCCAAAAATGTCAAAGAGGTGTTTACATAAAGTGCTTCCGCTAACGCTTTTACACCTTTAGAGCCTAGTAAGTTATTTTCAAGATTCAAAGAAGTCAAAGTAGCATTTTTACGGAGAACTTCAGCTAATGCTTTGCCTTCCTCGGGACCAAGTTTATTATCATAAAGATTCAAATAATTTAAAGTAGTATTCTTGCATAAACCTTCTGCTAAAATTTTTCCTTCTTCAGGAATAAATATATTATGACCAAAATCCAAAGCATTCAGAGTGGTATTTTTGCTAAGTGCTTCTGCTAAAGCTTTCCCACCTTCGATTCCAAATTGATTATCATAAACATTTAAAGAATTCAGAGTAGTGTTTTTGCAAAGAGCATTTGCCAATGCTTTTCCACCTTCAGGACCAAGTTTATTATAACCAATATTCAAAGAAATCAAAGTTGTATTTTTACTAAGAGCTTCGGCAAATAACTTTCCTTTCTTGGGGCCAATTTCATTTCCCCAAAGATTCAAATGTGTCAAGGTAGTATTCATGTCAAGAGCTTTTATAAGGTTACAAACTTTCTTTGAATTAGAAATCCAACTCAAAAATTTCCATTTTGGTGTAAGGAATCTTCCATAAAGATTCCAATTTGAAGCATTTTGTAAATCTTCTTCACTATTATGGGCAATGAGAATTTCTTCATAAATTTTTAATGATTCGACATATTTTCCTTCATTAAAATATTTACAAGCTATTTTTCTTTTAATCTCAAGTTTTTCATCACTTTTGATTGAAATTTCAATTGTATCAGATGACATTGCTTTATCATGAATTATAATTTCAGAATTAATTTGAATTATAACTCCTTTTGTATCAGATGCATGGAAATTCTCATCTTGTTGATCTGAAGAAGATGTTTCATTATTTTTAACTGAAGTTTGGTTAAGCTGATTTGAAGTTTCTTCAGAAATTGATTTATTTAAAGTTTCTTCAGAATCCGATTGACTTAAAGTTTCGTTAAGTTGACTCGGAATTTCGTTAGAAATAGGCTGATCTAAGGATTCGTTTGAGATTGGTTGATCTAAGGATTCGTTTGAGATTGGTTGATCTAAGGATTCGTTAGAGATTGGTTGATCTAAGGATTCGTTAGAAATTGGTTGATCTAAGGATTCGTTAGAAATTGGTTGATCTAAGGATTCGTTAGAAATTGGTTGATCTAAGGATTCATTAGAAATTGGTTGATCTAAGGATTCGTTAGAAATTGGTTGATCTAAGGATTCATTAGAAATTGGCTGATCTAAGGATTCATTAGAAATAGGTTGATCTGAGGTTCCATTAAGAGTAAGTTTATTTAAAGTCTCAAGAACAGAATTTGCCTCTGGACGGGTGTTAGGATCCTTATCCCAACATTGCTTATAAAGGTCAATATATTGAGAAGGAGTGCCTTCTACCGATACTTCTCTATTTCCTTGAGTGATATGATTAACGAGTGAATTCTCAGGAATAGATTGGAATGGTATATTTCCACTTGAAATTTCCCAAAGGATTACGCCTAAACTATAGACATCAGATTTCTTATCAAATTTATAATTTTGGTCAATAAGACATTGAGGTTCGATGTAGGCCAGTATTCCACGAGAATTTAAATTTGTAGAAAACTGGGTTGCCAAACCAAAGTCAGCAATAATTGGCTGTCCTTTATTAATTAAAATATTTTTTGAATGCTATTGAATAATATTGAATAATATAAATTATTAATAAATCCAAAAAGAAATTTTTATTATTATACAATAGTAAAATTTTACGATATTACTTACAAGATTTCGGTGAATAAGATTATTATCATGTAAAAACGAGAGGCCATATGCTATCTCTTTAGCGATATGTAATTTATCTTTCCATTCAAGATTGATGAAGTTTTTACTCAAATATTCTTGTAAATTTCCATTATCAGCATACTGTAAAACCATATTAAAGCAACCATCATCGTCTATTAATTTATAATAAGTATTTAGAATTAATCAAATTATATATTTTTATACCAAGAAAAAAAAATGAATACCTTTCGTGACTCCATAGAATGTTATAATGTTTTTATTTGAGCCAAAACTTTGTAATAATTTAAGCTTTTATTACATGAAAAATTAACGAATAATTAATATAAAAATTTAACATATAACTTAATAATTTTATAATACATTCATTCTCAAAGTAGATTAAGATTAATAAATTGTACCTCATTAATGAGTTCATGATTAATCTCTATATCTGAATTTGAATTTGAATCGACTTTAAGGCGCTTAAGGGCTACAGTTAATTCAGAGTCTTTCCATTCATATTTGGAGACCTCACCAAAATTTCCCGTACCAATTACCTCATGATTTGTAAACTTATTATACTCAATATAATTAAGTTCTTTATCAGAAGTAGCTTTTTCAATCAAATCTTTTAATGTATTCGCCATTTTATTTTACTAAAAACATTAACTTGTTATTAGTATTCAATGTTAGTCTAGAATACGTGCATAATGTGTGTTGTTAGGCTTAGTTTACCTCTCGGAACCAGATTATTAGGACTGTGCTACGGTATGTATGTAAATAGTTGGAAGGGTTTACTTAGTAGGAAGAAGCTAGTGTTGTTAATGAAAGAAATGCTTAATGAATAAAAAGATATAGCAACATTTTTATATCCTATTATACTATCTAGTACGTGAATAATGAGTACGTACGTGCGTACATACGTGCTCGTACGCGAGTACACCATTGTGCACGTGTTACAATCAACACTATCACTACGTTTATTAGACTCTATAAGTAGAACAGAAAAATAACTTGTCATTGGTTTTTTTTGCCTTGTATAGTGAACAAATAATATTATTTATATTTGCCTGTAATCTGAAACCTTCAAACGGTAATAATACGAATGACACTTTATTTTGGTCACCATTATTTTGTGCTCTACAACCATTTCCACAGATGGACGTTAAAAATTTAAAATTTATAAAATTGGTGCATAAATGATGAGCAAAGTGTAACAAGATAACAACGTTACATGCAGCATGTAAGATACAAATTGTTTTAACGTATATCATGCCAAGATGAAAATCTATCCTATTTTGGCAACTTTTAGTATTTTTGCCTTATTTTAACGTAACCATTTCAGCAGGTATTATTTATAAAAACTCCTATCTTGTTATCTTATTAGTCGATTAAAAAGTAAGCATTATCCACTTATTCGTCCGCATCGTCAACTTTCGGAATTTTCAATGATTAGCAATTTCTTCGCAGATGTTACTAAAATTTTAACTCTACAGTAAAAACTATTCCGCGAATTGAATTCTTTATCTCGGAAATTATAACAAGTTTTGCCAAAAATCCATTTATATAACCTTACTATTTGATTAAGTTTGTAAATGATATATTCATTCTTGCGACTAGAGTTTGCACGAATTTGTATATGCGAGTGACGCCAAGAAAAATTTTTGATTGAATACAATAACCATTAAAATAGAAATTACTGTAATTTAGCCCAAAGCTAATCCAGGGTTTCATTCATATCAGAATTATTCATATCAATTAAATATTGTTTTTTTTTCTTCGTACAAGACTTACGCCACTCTTCAATTTGATAATTGCCTATTTCCCAATTGTGCCAATCTTTGATGATTTAAATAAATGTTACCAGAAGCATTCGGGTAGAATTCGGGTTGACCCTGACCCGAAAAAAGTTAATAGGCATTCATAACGATTTTAGGAAATGGACTAAGAACCACCGTTTAAGAAGGCCTTATGTTGCACGAAATTTCAATTCTAGATTTATAAATTTTTGTACGAACAAGGTCACATGATTGAATTCAATTCGCCGTTAAATTGACAACTTTCTGATTTTCGAAGAATTGATTTTTTTTTTTAATCCAATAATCTCAATCTTTTACTTAGGTGATATAACTTGAATTTAAAATCCTAAAATTGGGCAGAAAATACAAGCGATGGTTTTCCTAGCATTCCCATTTTCAGGTTGTTCATAACTTGATCACTAATTAAAAGACATAACGATCTTTATAATTTGTCATAAATAGAGTAACATTGTTTTTCACATAAATTTAAAAAGCCAATATTAAATCACTTTACTAAAATGCGCCTGGTGTTTTATCACCTATATTACATTATCTTAAAACTGGCTAATTATCAGTATGCAGTGTTCTAAATAAAAATGTTCTACGTCCCTAAAACCCCACCAAACCCTAATCCTAACCCTATATACTAACACGAAATAATTTGAGTCAAAATTTTATATACAAAAACTTATAAAAACAGAAAATCTATAAAACATATAATAGGTGCAAAACCACCATAGATTGCGTTTTATAATAAATGTTATTCAATTCATTTAACTTTATAAACAATTAAATATTGTGGAATAGAAGCTTCATCTTTAAAAACTACAATTTCATCATAATTTAAACTTCCATTTGCACTAGGTTCTCCTAGTATGCTATCATAGCCGGTTGGTGGGCTTGAAAGTTTCCCATTGTCATTTGTAAGTGAATATCCTTTCCCTACGACTACTTTATTCAAGAGCATTACTTTGTAACTTATATTGTTCAAAACAGTTAATGAGGCTGTATTATAATCATCAGATTTTGACGAGGTTGCTGAAAAATAAATTCCTTTTCTAATTAACAAGTAGATATATTATATTAATTAATTCATTAAAGAACTGATAGAAAATTGAAATAAAGTAATTTAAATGACTTGCCCGAATCGTTGATATTTTGAATTCGCGTATTTAATCTTATAACCTTTTCTTATAATACAACAAACAGAGCATGATTTATTCGAGCAAAGATGATTACTATTTCCAATACCTATAGAACATGCACTAAAAATTAAGGATTGAATCTTAAATATTGATCTAAAAGTTTGTTTTAAATGTTATGCGTAATTGCTTACGTTTTTGTACCATGAAATCTTCGTTGTTCGTTTCCAGCACTCATTAACCGTTGACTGTTACCTTTCGGAAACGGTTTACCTGACAATAATTGCTTTCCTTCAACCTTCTCTCGATATAATCTATACTGTGAACTTAATGTTTCGGTGCAATATATTTTCCATATTGAATAAATCTCTGGCAAATCTTTTTCGGGATGTTTCCAAGATTGTATAAACTGATTTGAAACATCCTTATATTTTTGATTATCTTCAGGAAGTTTTAGTATCATTGGGGCTAAAAAAATAAAAAAATAAAAAAAAAATAATATAATAAAATAAAAAGTATATAGATTTTAGTTTTAAAAAATAATGATTTATGACCACAAATTTATTAAGCATTTTACCATTATTACGCACATATCGATCACATAGGTCGCTGCAGAAGTCTTGCCCAAGTATTAAATTATCCTTGCCACAGTATAGACACAAAATATGTTCAATGATCGGATTTTGCCAATTAGGAGTTCTCTCTTTACATGAAATCGAACACCAATGTGAGCGAGGGTAAACATATTTAACCTTGGAAAAAATAGTTTACCATTACTGAAACGAAACTATTAAAAAATATAGTATGATCATTTTAATAAATATATTACCTTACACGTAAGGCACTTTGGTAACAATGTATTATCTTCAAGATTTTCACTCTTTGGAATAGTGTCAATAGGATCTATATTATGTTAACATTGAAAATTGATCATTTATCAATTTAATTATTTATACGCATCGATGATAATAAATTATTATGTAAAATTCATACTTTGAAAGACTGAAGAGCAATTATTGTCCATTTTATTTAATTGATTCGCGATCGTGTATGTCTTGGTTTGGACATAACCATTATTTTGTGAATCAATAATTCCACTTTTCACCATTCTCATTTCATTTTCATATAATCCATTTGGAAGAACCTTTGGAAGCACCTTAATCGTCCCATTCATCATATTTTCAACAAAATACATTGCAATGACAAATTCCGCTAGATCCAAGTTACCTCTGTGTTTTGTATCAGTTAAATTCCTATGACATTTTTTAAATTGATAATTATTTATTCAAATATTGAATTGTGCTTTTACTCTTAATAAAAAAAAACTTATAAATACCAAATTTGAGATAATTTATCTATTGGCAACTTAGATCTCGAAAAAAATTGTTTGGCTTTTTCTCCTAGTAATTAATTATTGAATTTAAATAATGCTTGCCTAGCATTTAAATAATATGTGACATGATATATTTACCGCCAAAAACGCCATTATCTGGATTAATGTTAACAAATATTTGCTTATATCTTTCTCGCACTTCATTTGGAATCGCAAATCCCACATTATCAACAGGGTTTCTATCTAATCGTGGAAGACACCCTCCTAATCGATATTAATAGTTAAAGTATTATAAAATTCCATTAAATTATCAAAATAGTAATCAACTACCTGTATTTATATTAGCTAGGTTGAGATCTTGCCCATTTTGTGCTTTGGCGACTAATTTAACAGCAATAATGAACTCCTCCCGTGTTAGATACCCTTTATTATTGCTATCAGCAAGCGTCCATATCTAAATTTATATCACATTAGAATGAAAGAGAGAAAATAATTTAATATGAAATATAGTGTGAAATTATTACCTCTCTTAAGGTTGTTTTTGGCAGTCCAGATTTATTAAAAAAATTGACTGCGTTTTGTCCTTCAATAACACCTTTTTTATCAACATCCGCTTTTTCAAAAAGTTGATGATAAATGAATAATTCTTCGGCAACCTTTGGATCTTTGAAAAATTAAAATATAATATTAATTTCTACTATATTTTGTATTTCTTATAACATACACATATATACATACCGAGTGCTAAATATTGCGCCATAAAACAAGGATATAATGATTGTAAACGGCAAATAACACAAGTTTTTTATACTAATCGAATAAATGAATGACAAAAAAAGTAATTTTATGTCATTCAATTACTCCGATAACTCCGGTTGATACTAAGAGTAAATGCGCATTAAATGCATTATGCACCTATAATATTTTGTATCTATTATTCAAGTCGTAACACACTCAAAACAATACTTCTTGAATGTTCGTATTTTTGTGTAACATTAAAATAGCCTTTCTGTGTAGTGTTAATGAGCTTCTCTATTTTCCTCCGTAAAAATTAAAATTTAAGCATTACAGTAATTCACATCTTTATCAGACCAGCTACACTAGTTTCATAGAGCTATATACTGTATTTGTATATCTTAATTAAAAAGGAATTATTTGTTATTATACATTTGATACTATTGTCTGAAAGATGCGTCTTCTAATATTATAAGAATACAAAGTTGGTCTTCAAGCGCATAATGGCTAATCAGAAAAAAAAAATTGTATAGTGCATGTTTATCAATTCGCTTATAATATGTTATTAGCTTCCAGGCCCGGTGTGAGCGGCTTTCAAGCATCTACGCCGTCGTTTTTTTTTTTATTTCTACTGTATGTTTGATATTATAAGTGTTAGTAACTAGTTTTTCAATTACTTTATTTGATGAGAAAATTCAACAGTTACCATAAACGGGGGCTATCATGAGCGTATGTGCAATTTGTACATACGTATGTACATTTTAAACATATGTGGGATCTTTGCTAGGAAAATCACCCTTCGGGATTTCCGATCGGGCTAATTCGGAAAAGTTCAGACCAGAATGTCGATTCTTATTCATATGTAAACCATCTTTTTACTTTACTGATTCTACAGTTTATTTAATAAACTATCGAATAAATAAAGCAAAGGGTTATTTACACACGAATAAGAATCGTCATTCTGGTCTAAACATTTCCGAATTAGCCCGATCGGAAAATCCCGAAGGGTGATTTTCCTATATGCTATTAGCTCCCAGGCCCGGTGTGAGCGGCTTTCAGGCATCTACATCGTCGTTTTTTTTTTTTTTTTTATATCTACTGTATGTTTGATATTATAAGTGTTAGTAACTAGTTTTTTAATTACTTTATTTGATAAGAAAATTCAGGACTACTGTAATTAGTAGAGGTCGAAAATATAAAAGACTCACCATTAGCAATAATAAAATGATAACTCAGTTGAGTTATGAACTTCGAAGTCACTTAGTAGAAGTTGGTTCTCTAAGAATTTGTTCCTTTGATCAATAAGTCGTTCTTAATAAAATTCGCATTTTTCGTATCCACAATTATCGGCATTGGAAAATAAAGAAAATACAAGAAAGAGTTATTATTAGTAATCAGACCCATTTTTATAACAAAAATAAATTAAACTTTGATCGAATCTCGTTGTTATACGATTACGTCGATCAATCGAAATTACCGTGGCACATGACTCCTAGATAAGAGAAATTCCAAAAGCAAGAGAAAAATAGAACTGTTAATGTGAGATTATACAACATACGTCAAGTAAACTCTCAAAAGAAGTAAAAGGAAACTCGACCCGGTCATTATTCTTACAAGACCCAAGCTCTGATAACTCGGACCAAATCTCACAACACCTCGATCGTCGCCTTCCATATTTGGAGTTTTCGGTCTTGTACCATATTAGATTTGTAGTGTTTGTGGGGTTAGATTGAGATATTTAGCCATTGCATTTTTTAGATAAACTCAGCTTGGATCCACATAAACCCGGTTTGGATTCACTTAAATCTAGCTTAGGTTACTTACAATTATAAATAATAGGGCTTGACCCAGCTATTTTTGACCGCGTAAGCCCTATGTATGACATATGTTTCATAAATGTCTGTACTCTGTACTTCTTTTTGAATAGATCCAAGTCGGTTTTATATATGAACCAATAAAAAAAAACATTATCACTGCTGCTTATTATTTAGGGTGGTTGGAAGTTGACAATCTCTTGCCATTTTGACGAGACGGCGATGGCGAGGTATTGCAGGGTGATTATTTGGTAAGATGGAGAGATATTGATGTGGTACGAACATATCGGTAGATACAGGTTATAATCTATTCCTGTAATAAATTTGTTCAAAACTACTCAATATATTTGTTATAAAAGTCTAATTTATATTCGATTCCTTCTTGTTAAGGTTTATTGGTTGACATGAACAATTTT
>CAJVPY010000538.1:0-26100 GCA_910591965.1 Dentiscutata erythropus | reverse complement strand
ATAAAACTTCGTCTATATTCTAATAAAAAGTTTCCCAGACCAAAGAGGTCACCTTAATACCAAAAAAAAAAAAAAAACTATTTGCATATATGCATTTTTGTGTAAAATAATTAAATTCTACTTTAGCTATAATAAACAAGTTACATGCTATAAACAACTAAATAAAATAATCAAAATATTAAAGATTTTTAAGATTTTAATAATAAATAATATTATAAAATCTTTACTAAAAATTTAAAAAATATTTGAATATTTAAAATAGAATAATTTATTTTCACCTGGGTTATTTTAACCCAAAAAATTCTAAAATATTTTGTCACATGCCTCACACTTCGTAAGTCACATGATCCACACTTTTAGCAAACTATAAAAATAGCTCTTAGTAAAATAAAACTTTGAACAAAGATATCGAGCACCTATATATAATTGCTTCTAGTAAAATTTAAGATTAGAGTTAGAAAATTAAGAATTGTTTTTTTATATAATATAATATAGAGCTAATATAAGGGCTCGATAGGGCCCGATTTCAGTTTTCATGAGATTTTTGGGGGTCCTGAACATTTTTACTTAGAGAACCTGATCCTGTTTACTTAATACGTTTTTGAGAAACAGGACCTATAGTATAAAACGCCATAGGCGTGTTTTAGTAAAAGTCAAGATATTTCTACAACCACTTCATAAATTTTGATAGATTTTTTTTTATTTGAATTCTATATCTATAGCATTTATTATAAAATGCATCTATGGTGGTTTTGCATCTATTATATGTTTTATATGTTTTTCCAATTTTTCCAAGTTTTGAATATAAAAATTTTTAACACAAAATTTTTATATTAGTGTTGGTATTTAAGGTTAGAGTTAAGATTTGAGAAGGGTTTTTAGTGGCATAGAGCAATATTACTTAGAACATCTTGCACTGATTAATTAGCCAATTTTTGAGATAATATATACATAGGTGTAAGACACCATAGGTGCGTTTTAGTAAAAGTCTATCTATAGAATACAAATAAATTTTTTTTATCAAATTTAATTAGATAGTTGTTGAAATAACTTTACTAAAAGCTATTTTTATAATTTGATTGGTGCATTACGAATTGTGAGTCACGTACTCACAAATATGTAGGTACTATATTTTTACAGTAATTAAAATAAAATTACAATAATTTCAATGTGTCAAGCTTATGATAAAATTTTTATAACAAGACATGATAAAAAATTATGATAATTAACTGGCTCACTTTTTCATAGCTACAAAGATAGTGAATAAGTTGTAATAAAATTTTACAATAAAAATTATCAAAATTATACTATACTAAGTAAACCAAATCAACTCAATCCTAACAACATGCTTTACATTGCTAGATAACAAGTATGTTTTGTAGCAAAATTATTCATAGTAATGATAATTTCAATGTAATTTAATTAACTATGTACTGTGGTCACTGAATACCCAGTTTGCTGATGATTTAGATGAAATTGCTTATAGCATTTGGTTTATTCCTAATCGCTTAATTTATGTGGCTTTCTCAATATTTTTCCTGCTACGGTTTGATTTCAATTTTGGAGGACCCGGCACTACTTTACCGCTTTTAGCCATCGTGGCCGGTTTATTTGCTATTCTTATTATCGTGGAGATTTTACTTTTCAAAAAAGCCAGCAGCAAATAAGTTTTGTAACTTTTTATTTGATTTCTGCAGATTCATAGAATCAAAAAAAAAGTTCATAGAATTTAGCTTAGTGGTTGACAAGATAACTTAGCACAAGTTTTAAAAATTTTTTAAATCTAAAATTTTATTAAACTAACATTTGAAATACATATATAATACTTAATTTTTTAAATAAAAATTATAAATTATTGGCGCAAGTAATATGAAATACTACTTATGTCTTAAAGATGTTTAACCTTTCTTCATTTATAATTGTTTCTTCGATATTATTTTGCAAATAATGACATAATAGCTTTTTAGGTGTAATAGGTTTGAATATACCAGTAGTTTTTCCTCCAATTTTTTTAATTAACTTCTTTAATAAAACTCTTCCATTAGAGTTTGAAAACACTATAAAAATAATTAATAAATTATCATCATGTATTTCTCTTAATTTTAATGCTGTATTTACAACCTTGTCTGTATTATTTTCATATATATCAATAAATGCCATACAATAAGGCGCCCGATTATATAATTCTTTATAGTATTTTGCAGTTTCTATTCCTTCTTCATATGTATCAAATAAGTTTATATTGAAGCAATTTTTAAAACAACTTGTTATTGCATCTCTTACACTTTTAAATGGATGAATCAATAATATACTCTTAATACTGTGATTAGTAAATCTCTCAAACATTATTTTTGAGTAATATTTTGAAGCTTTCTGTGTATATGCTGCATGCACTATTTCAACATTCCATGTAAACCAAAATTTGCTTCCTATTCCTAATTGACTTTCTACTCCTATTTCACCACCATGAATTTCTACTATCTGTTTACATGCTAATAATCCGAATCCTGTACCATCTTGTTGCAAAATCTTTGATTCATCAACTTTTAAATTGGTTTTCCAAATATTATTTATAAATTTAGAATTTACGCTATTATAAGTGTATACAATAAATTATTAATAATATATGCATTGATTAATACGTATAAAACATATTGATTTCTTAACTTACCCAGCACCAGTATCACTTAGTATAACTAGTAATTTTACAAAATTTTCATCTTTACTGCTTTTTGCACTTGGTGATTCTAATAAGACTTTCATTATTACTTCACCCTCTTCGGTAAATTTTATTCTTAATTAAAAATAATTCAAGAATTAATACGTATATATAAATTGAAATGTTTAATTATGAGAAAAAAGAAACATACGAGTTTGACAATAAATTCATTAATGTTAATCTTAGTCTATTAAAGAAATAAATTAATTAATTTTCTTTTTAATTTTTAAAGACAAATATAATATTACCTTTCAGGATCACTCTTTACATATTTTGGTAAAAGATCAGTATCATAATTTAAAGCTAATTCTATTTGCTTATTTCCAGCTCTTTCTCCAAATAATTCGATTGTATTTTCAAATAAATCTAATAAATCAAAAGCTTTATTTACTGAAGCATTTTTTTGCCCTTCTATATTTAACACATTAGGAATATTATTAATTGTTGATAATACTACTTCAGAAGCATTTAATATGATTTTGTTTAAGTCTTTTTGCTGAACAGTTAGTAATTCATCTTCAAAGGAAGAGCTAATGCTCGTAATCACTCCTAATGGTGTTCGCAATTCTAGATAAAAATTAATAATTACTATATAATATAATTAAGAAAAAAAATAGATATATTATACAATAAATATATTTTTACCATGAGACATATTAGCTAATATCATACTTTTAACATTATCAGCATCCTTAATGAATTTTACCCGTGATTCATTTATTAATTTCTCTTCTAATAATATCATATAGCTAATAGATAAATTTATTTGATTTGATATTTGTCGAAATAGTTCAATTTCTGGATCGGACCAATTAGTATTAGGTGATCTATGTGCCTTTATTCCCACCCAAAAACCATCACGTATTTTTAGGGTATTAGATAGCATAGAAACTTGTTTGGAAAAATCAACACAATATATACTGGGTGAAACTTCTATTTTAAATTCTTTAATATCTTCATAATCGGAAGATTTTGGTTGATTAATAGTTGTTTTTGACTGTTCAAGTTTCATATCACTTTTTGTAATTTTTTTTTTTAAAATATATTGTTATGCAAATTAAATTAATTTTACAACCCAATATACTGTAATGCAATGCTACATACCTTATTACCCTTGAATATTCTGATAATGCAATTATTGTATAGTTCCTAAGTTCCGAAAGATCATACGAAATAGCAAATACTCTATCACATGATAATATTTGATGAATATCTTTAACAGCTTCTGAAAGTGTTTTTTTTAAGTCCAATCCAGAAAGGATATTACATGAAATTGAAATCAATAACTGTTTCATTTCTTCCTGTTTACATTGCTGAGATATTAATTGATGGCGAAGTTGTGAAAGCTTAATATTAGTGTGCATACGGGTAATTAATTCTCGAGAATTAAATGGCTTTACTAAGTAATCATCTGCACCATAATCTAACCCTAAAAATAGCGTGTTAAAATTGAATGTAAAATTGTCTAAAAAAATAATTATTTAAGAATAAACAATACCGAAATATTCATCAGCCCTTGCAGTTAATAATATGATCGGGATTAGTCGCGTTGCCACATTAGATCTTAGCATATTTAATAGTTCATATCCATTTATATTTGGCAATACGACATCTATCATTTTGATTAATAAAATTAATACATTTCTATCATATAATTTAAGCATAAAATAATTTACTTACCGCTAAGGATTAAATCCGGTAATTCATTTGATTTTTTTAAAAACAGAATAGCTTCATATCCATCACAAGCACAATAAACTTCAAATTCTTTTCCTAATAACCCTTCTAAATAATTTCTAAAACGATAAATTAAATAATTAGAATTATAATTAAATTTATATTTGGCAATTTATAAATTTGAATTTGATCAACAAAATCATTACCTCATTTCGACATTATCCTCAACAAGTAAAATTTTATGCTTTTTAGTCATATTCGCTGATATTTTATCAATATCTACATCATCATTAACATCTATTAATTTTGGATTAAAAATAAAATTTTTATCTGTAAGTTCATTACTTTGAATCCATTGCAAAGTTTCCTCTAAATATAGTTGTTTTTTTGAATATAATTGACGTTCTGAGTTTATTTCACTATTTTTTTCATTAATGTAGACTTGGTTTTTCGGTAAGTGTTTAAACCCCGTTAGAAATCGACACTTGAATGTTGTCCCCTGACCAACTTTTGAAGCTACAGTAATTTCTCCACCATGGTATGTAATAAGCTCTTTTACAAGAGCAAGACCGATTCCAGTGCCTTCATAACTCCGCGAATGTTGAGATTTTGACCGATAAAATCGCTGAAATAGGTTTAAAAGATCGCTTTCTGAAATGCCAATGCCTAATTTAATTTATGATGAAAATGTAATGCATGAATAAATAGTGTTATGGTAAACTTTAGAGATGGGATCAGTCTGTTTCGGTTGTTTATTGGTCGACAATTTTGTTATTTTCAGTTATTGTTGGTGATTTTCAATGTACGCACAATAGTAGTCTGAAAGTCTCTGACCAGCCACGGTTATAACTAGGGATTGGTTCGGTCAGGTTATAACTGGCTAGCTGACGTAGTCGATGATAATCAACTAGATCGGCTTAGCTGACCGGCTAGCCGATACTAAATTTTTTTATTTCCTGGCTGATAAACCATAATTATTACTTAATTCGTCATGAAATGCGCAAATTACAGAATTATTGCAAGAAATACCCTAGCTACACAACACAGCAGATTCTCGATTTTGATTGATTAAGAGTTATTCAGATACTCAAATTTTTAAAAATGAAATCGCAGCCGCCTATTAAGTAAAAAATATTCATAGACTAATTTACTATTGTATAGAGCCATTTCCCTAAAAATTTCTATTTTTTGTAATAAAAAAGTTAAAACATTAATTCTGGCCAAATTTTGTATAATGCGGGCAACCAAAATCGAGAATTTTACCGTAGCAAAATTGGTGCAATAGCTAAGGTATATGGTTGTTTGAGAAATCTTCGTTTAAAGTAAAAAAAAAAAAATTTACCGATTTTTTTGTAAAATTTGAATGTTTTTTTAAAAGTTTAGTAAAAATTTCTCAACAACCATCTATCAAATTTGACAAAATTTTTTTATTTTATTTTATTATACGAAAGTTCAAAATTGAAATAAAATTTTTTTACAAAGTCTAATCAAGTAGTTCTGTGGTTACAGAGATATCCTCATCTTGGACCAATCTACGTTATCAAACCAATCTAATTCTGGCAAATTTGCAGATCGTTTGGCCTTTTGAGGACGAGTTTAAAATTTGTTAATCTCAATTAGGCCAAATGATCTACAAATTTGACTATAATTAGATTGTTTTGAAAATGTGGTTCAATATTTTGATAAAATTTTTTTTCGCCATGGCTAGGGTACTATAATGTTGTCCAAATGTATAGTGTATAAAAAGATAATGTATAGTTATTGTATGTGTAGCAGACAATAACTCGAATTATCCGGCACCTTACTATGATCGTACCAACAGAATAACTCGAGCCATTCTGTTAGTTCGGTCGTCGTAAGATACCGTTATTGAATGCTACTCAGGCAATAACTTGTTTATCTGGCAGTGAATTTAATATGTCATTTCTGGGCCCCTTCGGGGCCCAGAAGCTGACATATTAAATTTAACAGCCAGATAATGAAATTATTTTCCAAATAATTTCCGTTATTGGCTGCTCCGCATCCAATAACTCTATATTATTTGTAAAATAATTCATTAGAGTTATTGGCTAGCGTACCGTAAAATCTCGAAATAGCGGGCATGGGCGTTATTTCGAAACTGGCCCGAATTAAGCTTAATTCGGGCCAAGTTTCAAAATAACGCCCATGCCCGCTATTTCGAGATTTTACGGGCATACAATAACGATTTTATCCGATGGCTTTACGACGATTGTGCTTCTAAATGACTCGAGTTTTGGTAGTGATTACATAAACTGCCAAATAACGAAGTTATTTGGCAGTTGACGCATCACTGCCAATTATTTTGGCAGCACAATCATAGTAAGCTATCGGATAATTATTTGTACCCGTTTATATGTTTGATAAGAAATTGGTCTATAATTATTAGACTATAGCCGGTTACGAGTCGATAGTCAATAATAGCTGACCAATAACTGACCGTAGCTGACCGAGCCCATCCTTAGTTATAACCGATTACGTATAGTCAGTGACTAACCGGTTAGTCACCTAACGAGCCCATCCCTAGTAAACTTAATACAAATTATTACAGACCTGTATCTGACACTTCAAGAATTATTGTATTTCTTTCATTTTTGTGTTCAATATATAAGCTAACTTTAATTTGTCCACTCCAAGTGTTCTTAAATGCATTTGAACCTTTAAAAATGTAGAAATATTAGTATAATAATTTCTGCTCTTTTATACAAAGGTGTTGAGCATAAAATGCGTACAAAGATTGTAAACAATTGTTTCGAACATGTCATGGTCCAAATAAACGTCATTTCCCAAGCCTTGCTTAAAATTTTCAGGATCTGGAATGTCAATAATATAATCTAAACCTAATTTTTCGGCCGTACTTTGAAAATTAGAAGCTAATTCTTGAGTAAATCTTGTTATATCTGTTTCACGATAGTGTGCTTCTAGTCGACCATTTTCAATATTTGAAAACTGCAAAAAATAAAAAAAATATATAAATGCAGTTTTGAAATCTAATACAATAGTGATTTATATGGTTTATTAAAGGTCAGAATATAACTCACTTGAAACAAATTATTAACTAACTTGAGTAATCTATGAGTGTTACGCTGAATAACTTGAAGGTGTGATTGCATAATTGCCTCTTGCGTACATGAATTAATAGCCTCATCAAGTGGTGAAAGTATTAATGTTAATGGGGCTATATAAATGATGAGATAAAATTAAGAATGTAGTATTTAAAGAGTTATAACATATATATTATTATAATTGCACAGTACTTAGCAATTCGTGACTAATATTTTGGAAAAATGCGAGTTTTTGATGATTTAAATTGGCTAACATTTCTACTTGCTTTCTTTCTTTTTCTTTTATATTGCCATTTGCTAGTGCTGTGCTAACATAATTCACAACCGACTAAATAAATATATAATATAAATATATATTATGAGAATATTTCCAAATTTACAAATATAAAATAAATTAAGCCACTTACTCGTAAAAAGTTTATATAATCATCATTAAGTTCACAAAGTGGATTAATACCACAAATTAATACAATAGATAAAATTAGTTCACCATCGCATGAAATTTTAATTGGAAATAACATCGCTTGAGAATTGTCTTTCAAAAGGACTTTTATAACTTTATCTTCTTTCACTACAAGATGGATTGGCCAAGATTTACATTTTAAAAATGAATGTTTTGTATTTGATCGTTTTACTTCTATATATACATCATAATTTTCATTTGGGGTTTCCATTAGGTTAATTGTTTTAGGTGTTTCTAGTAAATTATCGGGTATAATCCAATCCTTATTGTATAAATCTTCATCCTTGTGGTTAAAAGTAGTGGATATTAGACGAGCAGCACGAGGTTGAGAACCTGATCTTAATTTATTGTTATCGATAAGATAAATTAATGCAAAAGGAATGTCTTGATCATTTTCAACAAATGATGTCATTATACTGTGACAAGCACTTTCTAAAGATTGAGCGCCTTTAAAAATAATATAATTGAGATGAATTAATACGTAATTGATTTATTAGCAAATGAAAATAGTCACTAACCATTAACGCAATTTGCCAAATCACTAAGGGCTTTTATTCTTCTTTTAGCTAAAACTTTATGAGTCGTATTAACGCCGACATTCAATATAGCCCAAAATGTTCCATCTTCTTTAAAAATTGGGCTTTGTGAATTACTAGTATAAAATTCCTTTTTGTAGTTATCATTATACTGTATAAAGCGGCAATCTTTCTCAAATACACCTTTTCCAGTCGACTTAATTCTTGGGTTTAAGTATAATGAATAGAAAGTAAAATGCTTGCACTTTGACAATAATAGACAGGAGATATTTGCACGCTTACTTTTCATATGTTGTCTTAACATAATCAAAATGCTCAGGATAACTTTCACTAAATGGTCTTCCAAATGCTAAACCCATCTTTTTTAATTTCTTTATTAAAAGTAAAAATATACTCAAAATTATATACACAGTATAACTAACCAGATGGATGTTGCGATTTATTCATATATTGTACATGCGCTATACAAATATGCGTAATTAGCAATTTAAGGTATAAATAATGTTGAAAAAGTAGTAAACTAAACACTTACGTACCTTGATTATAAATATAAATAAGATCAGGGCCGCAGTAAATTTTGGTATCAAACTTTGAATGGAAACAGAGATCCTAATAAATTTATGGAGTAAATTTATAGTAAATTTACATTAACTGCTGTTAACTTTTATGTATTAAAATTTAAAAATTATAGAGTACCACAATGTTTTTAAATGAAGGCTCCCACGAATCTTGAGGGCCAAGATAAGTTGAAGACCAATCATGACCATTTAGCAAATCTACTACTTTTATTTCCTCCCGCTTGCCATCATCGTTGTTCGTCGACATAGGAATTTCTGTATGAAACTAATTACTATAAATTAAAAATGTTTTATAAACGTGGTCAAACAAATACGAAGAAGAAAACCGTGTTGTATACTTTATATAAGTATATAATACGTTAGTGATGTTAAAATGGGATCCGCCTTACTTCACCGACAATCATTTCACCGACAGCTCACTTAGCCGACATCACACCGAGTGACAATTTTCTAAAATGTGTACTGGCAACTAATAAAACGCTAATCCTAACACTATGTGATGTCGGCTAAGTGAACTTTCTGTGAAATGATTGTCGGCGAAGTGAGCAGCACCGGTTAAAGGATGATCCAATGATTGATCTTGATTCGGTTTATAAACCGAGATTTGCATAGAAATAATTGGTTAGATCGGACCATCTCATGTATACGTATCGTATTATATAATTTGCACGGGTAATACAAACCTCTAAAAAGGAAATGACCAATCAGAGAACACAAGTTTCGGGTATTCTGGATCAGCCTGACCCGACATAAGAAAAGAAAGCGAAAGTACTCAAAAACTAGTGTTTAAACCGACCTTTGTGGACTAATAAAAAATAGCGGTGATGAAATTTTGCATATAAGGAACTTCAATTTATCGCAAAGCTCGCAACACTGACGTCTCAAACCTTAACTTCTATTTTAATGCACTTAGTTTATTTACAAAATTTGTTTCTCCTTTTTTGGTTTGTGTTACCCGCGTAAATAAGTAAATCGATTATGTAATTGCATATTAGATTTCATTATGATTATGTAAAGTGACGCAAGCTGAAAAAGGAAAAATTCCTCATGTGGGTAACATTAAGTAATCTGTGTGCCGTCTATAGGGATGTTAAAAAGTCTGGTCCGGTCCGACTTGACTCCATGGAGTCGAGTTTTAATTTAGACTCGGTCCCGAGTCAGACTTGGGACCGAGTCCTGTAGTCACATGCAATATTAGATATCACAGGATCATAAAATTAATCCACTTTCTGCTATAAGAATGAACAATTATAATTTTATTGTTCAATATACATTATAAATAATGATAATAATTTGTTATATTATCTATTCTAAAATTCCCGCTTCTATCTAATTTTTAAGCACAATGAAGCTCTAGTCATTTATTATAGAAGACAATTTCTTGTAATATTAATAGTATGTTTGTGATAGAAAAAGACATGTTTGCATAGAATGCTCATGCCTTGAAGTATATAATAAAATGCTATAATAGAAGCTTTGGTTGGAAATTGGGAATAATTAATTATTCACCATGCTAGTAGATCCATGTCTGGCTCTGAAAGTAATATGATATAGGTAGCTAATTCTTTTGTTAAATCTTTTATTGTTTCATTTTCATTTTTATTTAATTTAATTAGTTTATAAAAACCGTCTAATGAACTTTTTTGTTTAGGTAATATAGTCACTTCATCAATATAATGTGTTGAATATAAAATTATCAACTGGCTTATAGTTAACTAGCAACAACTCTAGCATTACTCCAAAAAAATGTAGAAAGATCATGTTATACAAAACAGATCTAAATTACAACTTGTAAGTTATTTAAAACTTCTAATAATGATTCCTTAATAACTACTTAATTTAATTTAATAAAAATTTTTTAGGTTTAATTTTATAATAAAGTAGAATTAAAATAAAAGAAAGTTCATTAAATTTGGTTGGTAGTTAATGAGAAAACATTATGAAAATTTTTTAAAAAAACTAAAAATCTTGAAAAACTAAAATTGGTAAAATTTTCTTTGAACTTTAAATAATATTTTCTCTAATATTAATTCTGTGATATATGGAATTAAAATAAATAAATTTGGGTAAATTAAATAGCAGATTGTTGAAAAATTTTTATTAAAAACTAAAAAATAGGTTGGCTTCAGTATTATTTAATAGGTGTCTAAACTTTAAACAAAGATTTCTTGGTGCTTTTCTAATCAAATTTGTATTTTAATTTCAATGAGTATATAGAATTAAAATAAAAACAAATTGATTAAATTTGACTAGTTAAATGCTATATAAGCTTTGTTAAAGTTTAGATAATTATAAAAAATAAGCTGTAGCCAACTTATTTTTAGCTTTAATATAAATTTCTTGAAAATCTGCTATTCAAATTTGGCTGATTTTTTTTTTTTTTAATTCTATATACTCACAATATTAAAATAAAAAAAATTTCATCAAAATTGAACAATTAGTTATTGAGAAATCATTATTTAAATTTTAAATAAAAAAATTTAATTGATGATTACTTAACAACCAACTATCTAAATTTAATAAATTTTTTTTATTTTAATTCTAGGAGTTTGTTGAAGTAAATAAAAAATTTTATCAAATTTAGATTATTGGTTGTCAAGAAATATTAATTAAAAGCTAAAAAAAAATTAACTAGAGTTTTTTTTATAGGTATCTAAAATTTGAACAAAGATTCTTTGGTATTTACTTGTCATATTTGATCAATTTTTTTTATTTTAATTCTATATACTTATTGAAAATTAAAATAAAAAATTGATCAAGTAAGTGTTAAATAATTTTTGCTCAAAGTTTAGATGCCTATAAAAAAGAAGCTATAACTAAATTTTTAATAAATATTTCTTATAACCTATTATTTAATTTAACTAAATTTATTTATTTTAATTTAATATATGACAGAATTAAAATAAAAAAAAATTAAAACTCCAATTTGCAGCTTCCTTAAGAAATTTATGCATACTTTTTACAAAGTTAAATAGTTATTTATGAATAACTTCAAATATATAATTCACTCAGGAAGGCTAGTAAAACAGAGCTGAAAATCTTTAGAAGCTTGTGAAATAAAGAAAAAAAAGAAAAAAGAAGGTCTTTTAAAACAAACAAAAAATAGAATTTCAGACTTAAAAGCTTAAACAGTTTGCTTCTGACACTCTATATCTGTAAAAAAATCAAAAAGATCTATACCTATTAGCTTTTTTAAAAAATGCAAAAAAGAAGAAGAAGACTTTGATCATCTTGTTACTTGCAAAGTTAATGAAGACAGGTGGCAAAACAAAGAGCAAGCAATTGCAAAAAAAATTTGAGTTAACTTAGATATATATACAAAGAAAAAGCTTTCTCTAAACACTCTTTACCAAGTTCTTGCAGGTGAAGGAAAAACAGCACAAATGCAGAAAAAAAGTAAAATTGCAAAGGGTTAATCAAAGCAAAACTATTAATATTACTTAGATTAATAGATATCTTAAGCAAAATTTCTGAAGCAATAATTCTTGATTGGTAGAACAAATAGCATATATTCTTCTAAGAAACAATTTGGCTTCAAAAATATAATGAAGTAGCATTCTAAAAAAAGAAATTACAAATAGACTCTAGAAAAAAAGAAAAAAAGATTTGCTTTAATAAGTCCCAAATCAAGAAGTGTATATAGAATAAGTCTAGAAGATCCACTCTTAATAGAAAAAAAAAAATAAATCAATTTGGTAAGACAATTATAAATATAGACTAAATATAGTAATAGAAGAGATTAATAATTAGATTTGGACCAGTAAATAGTCCAAGTAGAATAAAAATTAATAAATTATAACAGGTCATAGATCCTAGCTAATGAAATATGAATTTGTTATTTAAGATAGATAAAGAAAAAGTAGCAAAGCTGATTCTACTTTGGCAGGGCATATATAAATACCAATAGGCAACTAGGTGAGCCACACTTTAGTTTAAAAAATAGCATAGCTATAAATAGAGATCACATTTTGTCAAAAATATAAAATCTATATTAAAAATAAAGTTGTGTCATGATTGTCAAAAAAAAAATAATAATAAAAAAATTATTAAATTTGTATATTTGGTAATTAAAAAAATATCATTTAAAGTTCAAAAAATTTTATACAATTTAGTTTTTTTTTTAAACTTTGTGATGATTTTTTGACAATTACTAAACCAAATTTATTATTATTATTATTTTTGTATTAAGGAGTCCTCTTAAGTCTAGTGAGATTTTATTAGAAGTTTAGTTTTAGTTACAGTAAAACTACATCAAGCCACACATGCATTTTTGGTACCTAATTTAAGTAGTTCATTCAAAGGTTTATACTATCTGCTATATCTATAATTCAAACTATGAGGTTATTTATTTAAATTCTCTAACTGTAATCTAATTCCAAGCCAATGAGAACTTCTAACCTAATATAGCTAAGCTTTTTGTACCAAAGCTAGACTTAAATATACTTATATATATATAATAGAAATAGTTTTTAGGGTTAATTGAAATCTATTAAATGTTTTTAATAAAATTTTTAAAAAATTAATTATACACCTTTTGACACCAAATTCAGACAAAATGACATTTAATTTCAAACAAAATAACATTTAATTTTAGACAAAATGACATTTAATTTCATATAAAATAATATTTAATTTTATACAAAATAATATTTAATTTCATACAAAGTAATATTTAAATTTATACAAGTTGATATTTAAATTCATATTCAAATTTGTACAAAATAACAATTAAAATAAGATTGATTAAATCATGATATATTTTGATCTAGTAATCCAGTTTGGAAGATTTTGGTAGCATTCAAATTGCCTCATTAAGAGGATTCGAATGGTACTAAAATTATTAAAATTAGATTACTAAATTATAAAATATCACAATTTAATTAACTTTATTTTAATTATTATTTTGTACAAATTTAAATATCAATTTGTATGAATTTAAATATCAACTTGCATGAATTTAAATATTACTTTGTATAAAATTAAATGTTATTTTGTATAAAATTAAATGTCATTTTGTATGAAATTAAATGTTATTTTGTTTGAAATTAAATGTCATTTTGTTTGAATTTGGCGTCAAAGGTGTAAAAATTCTAAAAATTTGATTTGTGGCTTAGGTTGATATTAAGTTGATATTAATGAGGGTGACCTGTATTTACTTGTTCAGAAACAATGGTCTGTATAGTAAGTTGCATCAATTCCTGATTAAATCAAGATAAAATTATCATTATAGAAAAATGATTTTATTCAGTAATTCATTAGCAGAATTGGATAAGGTGTCTGGTCATAAGGTCAAATTTATGGCATAGAAATTTTATATGATGCAAAAACAAAGAGTGTTGTTTAGCGCAAGTGAATAATTTTTTTGCCCCTTATAGCAATAATATTCATATAATTATAATTTTATGAATTGTAACATTCAATATAAGGAATGGCCTATTCATCTTTTTTTTAAATATTTGTACTATTTGTTTTTTGTGAGGTAAAATCAAACTTTTATTTGTCCATTTTTAAATGAAATGAGCGAACAATATATATAAACTATCCGAACGCGTGTACGATTCAGGAGAAGGAACAGAGATTTGTTGCCATTAGAGCTCCGATCCCTTCAACATTTTTTATACTATCCATTTTTGTGGTAAAATCATATTTTTTTTTTGTACATTTTTAGATGAAATAAGTAATATGAGTGCAATTATCACATTTATAATAAATTACGACAAAAAATGCCATAATTCATTATAATTACGACAAATCACGGTATTGTTCTCACACCATTAGAAATGAGCGAACAGTACATATAAACTACTGTAACACATGTCCAGTACGGGAGAAGGAATGGATAGTTATTACCGTTAGAACTTTGATCGATTATGTAGGCCTTTATTAATTATCTTCTCTCTTTCAGTCATAGAATATTTTTAACATGATTAATGCACTAGAACAAGGCCCTTAAAAGCGTGAAACGTTGCTTTTCCAAATTTACTGTAATTTAGCCTTTTGTATATTTGTTTATCTAACGCTAAATACAACCTATTTTAAGTGAAAAATGGCCAAAAAAGTTAATCTAACTCATCACGAAATTAAAAGCGTTGTATAGTTTACTCTCTTGCTCTTAGTCTTGGTCTTACTCTTAATCTTGGTCTTGGTCTTACTCTAGGTCTTGGTCTTGCTCCTTAGTAAGCGAAAAAAAAAGATCGATTAGTAAAAAATGTTAAATATATTAGTCAATAGTAAGAAAATTTTTCGTCCCTGTGCAGATTTAAACTGTAAATGTCTAGATTTTCCCGTTTTTTTAACTTTTTCACTCAGATTTTTTGCCGTCCAGATTATTTGATATTC
Organism: Dentiscutata erythropus; assembly: GCA_910591965.1. Classification (NCBI taxonomy): domain Eukaryota; kingdom Fungi; phylum Glomeromycota; class Glomeromycetes; order Diversisporales; family Gigasporaceae; genus Dentiscutata; species Dentiscutata erythropus. The sequence continues at coordinate 10,705 of CAJVPY010000538.1, read as the reverse complement.
GCAATTTTTCTTAGTGATCTCTATCTACTAACTAATGAAGTCAATGTATACTTTACCGCATTTGATTGGTAGTACAGTGATCAAAATGTTAAGACTAATACAGTATCAATGATCAAGAATGTCATCATAATACTAATTCATTAACAATTGTTTAATACAATGATGGCTGAAAAAAATTTGATTTTTAATTTCTATTGATCATAATTTCGATCAATAACGTCTATATTTTATTCGGAATCTTTAAAATTCTCTAGAGAATCGAAAAATCTACTAGAATCGGCCAATTTCTCATGATTCAGAATATTATGATCTGCAGAAGTCACCTAAAATTTTTTTTTAAGTAAATCATAAATCATGACTATTAATTCCAATACAAACTAAATAAATCTCATCGCATATCATTGTCACCACAATAGTCAGTAATTTTTTTTCAAATTTTGTTAATTCTAACTCAAAAACTGTATGTTATCGCAATATCTAGTAAGATTTATAACAAAATTGTTAAGATAAATCGTGATGGAAATAATAACTATTAATCTCAATACAAACCAATTCAACTACTTACCTCAATAGCAAGTAAGTTTATAACAAATTTTTATAGTAAATTGTGATTGTAATCACAAATATAAATACAATACAGCTAACTCAAAAGCATACAGTGTGTCACCACTATAGACAGCAAGATTTGGGGAAGATTGAAAGAACAAGTACCCCCGTGATATATTCGTGATAATCACATCACCTGATTAAGTGTTCAGCCTACGTTAGGGTTAGTGTTAGGTTAGCTGAGATTAGTTTAGGCTAATTTGTTTAGTGCTAGTAAACAAATGACATAATTGTGTGATTTCACGTGATGTGATTATCACGAATATATCACAGGGTACTTGTTCTTCAAGTGTCCCAAGATTTGTAACAAAAGTTTTGAGTAATCATGATAGAAGTCATGACTGCCAATTCCAATACAAGCTAATTCAACTTTAATGACATACTTTGTGTATCAATAGCAAGTAAGTTTTGTAGCAAAATTTTTTACAATAGAAATTGCGACTATTAATTCACAATAGCCTGTAAATTTTGTAACATAATTTTTTTATGGCAAATTATAACAGGAATACAACTATCAATTCCAATACGAACCAACTCAACTACATACCGCTATAATAAGTATGTTTTAACAAAATTATTATGATAGAAATCACAATTATTATCACTGTTTGCAAATTGATGTGACTTTTAATAGAATTTATAGGTCACTGATTGTCCGAATGCAATAGATTGTATGTGATTTCTCAGCGAATTATTCTTTTAATTTGAACTTTATAAAAAAAATTATTAAATTTATCAGATGGTTGCTGAGATATCTTGTCACTCAAAGTTTTTTTTTAAAAATATGCAATGTTATAATAAATAATTAACTATGGCTATTTTTAAAAATTTTGAGCGAAGATTTCTTAGCAACCACCTAATCAAATTTAATGAAAATTTTTTTTATTAAATTCTATATATAAAAAATCTTCGCTTAAAATTTTAGAGAAAATTTGGCACAGCTTCAATTTTGATAGTACATTATTTTGAAAAGTTCAGTCTAAATTGATTACTGCGTAATAACAAGATGTTTAAAAAATTTTGCTTTGTAAAATCTTAGCTTGAATAAACGAGAACTCATGGAGTTACTACATTTTTTAATTCTTGTATTATGAGCGAATTGTTTGTTTTTTTTTAAAAAACTTTGAGCGAAGATATCTCAGCAACCACCTAATAAAATTCGATGAATTTTTATTTAAACTATAGATTCATAAAATTCAAATAAAAAAATCTTCAAATTTGATTGGATGGTTTCTGAAAAATTACATATAATTGCGTATGATCAAATACAATCAATTGCAAGCGAACAATCAAGTGTACAGTGATCTATGAAATTTTATTAAAAGTCACATCAATTTGCAAACAGCAATAATTCTAACTCAACCATATACTATTATCAGTAAGTTTATAAAAAAACTTTTTACAGCAAATCATGATATAATTTATGACTGTAATTGTAATACAAACTAATTCAACCTTAATCACATACTGTCATAATGGCAAGTTTCATAACAGAATTGTTTACAGTAATAATACTATAGAATTCACAACTATAATTAATTCCAATACAAACAGTGTGTCATGACAACAAGTTTGTACCAAATTTTTTACAATAAATCATGATAGAATTCACAACTACACAAACTAACTCAAATTTAACTGCTTACATTATATCATCATAGTTATTTTAAATTTTTGAGTTATAGAAATCATGACTATAATTCTGATGCATACTGCATGTGTCACCACTATAGCAGGTTGTAAGTTTAGTACAAAATTTTTAACTACATAATTATGTTATAGTTATAGTTTATACGTTTTATAATAAAAGTCTTTACAATAAATCAAATAAAAATTATAACAACTTCAATACAAACTAACTTATAATTAGTTAATACAATAAAGTTAGTACTGATATTAGAGTGAAAAATTATAATTATAAAATTGAATCTTTAAATAAGATCTTAGAATTTATTAAGGAATGTCCAACTTTTATTAATATTAATAAATTTGTTTAGTTAAAATAATTCTTTAGCTAAAACATGAGAATTGCTTTCATGTATAACAATTTCATTCAAAATTTTTAATTTGCACTAATGCATTAACTGCTATACAATTATTTACATTAAATTCTATTGATACATAAAAATTAGTATTATTTATTTCTTGGAAGCTTAAAAATTATAACAGATATTCCCAATGATTATAGTCCTTCAATAGAAAAACTTTTTGATTTATAGCCCTTCTAGATGCTTCATTAAAAATATTTGCAATGCTAATACTATCTTTATATGATTCTACCAAAAACATACTGATGAATGATCACATTTCTCTAACCTTATTGACTGGAATTCTATATGGCTTTACTTCAACAATAATTATAAATGTTCACACTATTTCACTAATTCTAAACTTAGTCACTTTAAATCTTAAAAAATTAAAATATTACTTAATAGTCTACCTATACACTTTCATTTTCATTTTATATTACCTAATCTATTTCCATCTTCTAACTATTTTCAATGTAATCTTCCTGACTCTTATTCTCACTAGTACTTATGTTTCCACTATAATCTCTTATTTCAAATTATTAATTCTTCTATTTCAAAAATTAATTTGAATACCAACCTTGATCTTGCTTCTCACAAACTTAATTATTTAATATATACAATTTCATCACATTCTTTCTTCTCTATTCATCCTTCTACTCTCTACTCATACTCCCTTTATTCTATACTTAAAGGTCTTATTTTTATTCCACTTGTCTAATGTATATTACTATTTGTCATATCTTATTCAATAGCTTCACAGCTAATTATCAAAATCCTTATCAAAATTTTTAATCAAATATATGAACAAATATGGAAATCATACTGTATATCTAGAAAAAAGTATATCAAATATTATCATATTCTACCTCTATTCAAGTTAGTCAACAATCTTCTACTCGTCTCTATACTAAAACTCATAACATTTTTATATATAACTGTTTATACAACTTACCTAATCAACTACATTCTGATTTTTTTTCTTACCCCCAGCTGGGCTTGCTCAATGTAAATTTAATATCTGGTTCACTTTGTAGATCCAGTTCAGTATCTCTACTAATCATATATTAACTATTCAAATCTAGATAAGTCTTGACTACTCTAGTAGGTTTAGGTTACAAATAAATTAGCCTGAGCTTTTATTCTTGTATGTAGTTTATATTTATTCATTTATATATGAATTAAGTTTTCATTTAGTTTTGTTTTTTATGTTTACTTATATAAATTACTCAATAAAGATATAAGCGAGGTTCTACCTTTTAATATTAAAAAAAAAAAGTATTTATTCCAATAATAATAATACCAATAACAAAAATATTTTCAAATAGTACCAGAAAAGCAATAAGTGATGATCAAAGAAAAGAAAAAAATATTAGTTATAATAAACTTATTTCTCTAAATACTTCAACAAAATCCACAACACAATTACTCTAATTAGTATTGTCACTAGAATGTTTATATCAAAAATTTTATATGCCAATAAAATTAACAACACTAATGAAATAAGAAGGCATAAAAGCTATGCAAATTACATCAGTGATTCCAAAATAACATGTACCAAAAGCAGCAAAAACTACACTGGTAATTGCTCTAACTATGGCGATATAATTTGGCAGAATCAATAACACTAGTAATGACAATAACAACTGAAAAATCTATTATTTAAAAGAAAGAAAAAACTATTAGTTAGTAAAAATAATAGAAAAAATTCAAAAAGAAAACTGATGATTATAATCAATGATCATCAGATTATATCTCCAAGCATGTGTATTACATAATTAATAAGAGTAGCACTATATCACATAAGCAAAAAATTATTAAATCCTTATATATATAAATTTTATATATTATAACTAAATAACTTTTATATCATAATCTAAATAAAATTTTAAAATTTTTATATATTATAAAATTTAAATGAAAATTTTATACAATATATATATGTATTAATAATCTTATATATATATACAATTATATAACTTTAATAATATAAAACTTAAATAAATTTTAATATAAATTTTAAGAAAGTTTTAGCTAATTTCTTGAAATTTTATTAGGATAAGTCTAATTATAATATTTATTTTTATTCTACAAATTTATTTATTTTACTATTAAGTATATCATTACATTTGCTAAATTTTAGATAATTATTAAATAAATATTTGTAACACCAAATATATTTTATATACCTAAGAACAAAAGTTTATTAAATTCAGATCCAATAAGTTTTTGTTTTTGAATTTGGTATTATTAATATTGCAGTAATCAAAATCTAATACAAATTATACCAAATTTAAAAACTTATCAATTTAGCTAAAACAATTTTATTAGTTGTTTTAAATTTATAAGAATAGCTATAAAGTTAATTTTGAATTAGAAAAATAAAACTTGATTTTATATTAAATTGTGAAAGAAATTTTAAAACTTTATTAATAATTTATTAATTTTTAAAAATCTTTATTAGTTAGTAAAAAGAAAAAAAATAAAAAATAAAATAAAAATATATAATTAAGAAAAAATAAACAAATAATAAAATTAAACTTTGGTATTGTCTATACTATGAGGTTGTTATTTTTGACTTCTGAGTAGGACTACTTCTTCAAGAAGGTTTGTTTGATTTAATATTTGTTTTTAAATATAATTGATTAATAATAATTTAACTTTTTAAAATAGCAAAGTGAATTCTATAAATCATATACTCACTTTAAAACATAAAACTTATTCAACTATACAATTTAAATTTTTTATTTTGTATGCTTTATCTAGAAGACAAAATATATTTATCTTATCTATAAGATAGGCTCTATCATATAATGATATATGGAGTAAATGATATATTTTTTTCTATAAAAAAAATTTATTAAATAATAGTTAAGAAAAATTACTACTAACTATAAATAAAATTAAATACTTACAATAGACCACAATGCTATATGTTTCTACAAATTTAATTATATCAGCATCTATATTTTTATTTTTTAGAACTTTTTACAATTTGTATAGGCTCAATTATATTGCTATTGAATTTTATAGTTAATAATATTAATATATACAGTATTAACATATATTAACATATATTTTATATGAACAACTTACCTTTCAGTATTTTTGTTTTATCATGATTTTCTTTTTTAATATCTTTGATAAATGTATTGCTAATGATTTCAGCAATGTATACACTGAGCTTTATATTTTCTATTTTCATCTTATAAGTAATATCATATTTCTATATATATCAACAATCTTTATATTGTTGATTTGCTTTTTGCAATTATTATTAGAAATCTTTTCTCTATTAAAAAAACAAATTTAGTTTTATTAGTGATTTATTGAAACTTTGGCCCAAATCTAAAAAACACATTGATGCATATTTTGCTTATTTTAAAAATAGTTCTTTAAAAGTTTATATTAAAATTTCAAAAGTCAAACTTCTGAAATTTAATTGCTGTGTTGTAAATGGGTTTGAATATTAGAACCTGATATTATAATTAAACTACAGAATTTTAACTTTTGGGATTTTGATATAGAACTATTCTTTAGACATATATAATAACTTGAATATTTTTTAAATCAATAAATGCATTACTCAGAAGGCAATTCACAATAGCACTTCTGTATGCAAGCTCTTTGAAGTCAGAGCTAATAAGAGGATTATAAATCCTTATTAAACAAGTAACATTACAAAACAATTAATATACACATTATAACATTTTAAAAAAAAATTTACTTACAAAATTTTGTATATGGATTAAATCTCTAAGATTTGAAATTTAGTAATATATTGAGAAATGAGTTAATCAATAATCACCCAAATTAAAAGATCTATGCACAGTTTGTTGAATCTATAGAGATAGTCTCTTTTGATCAATCTCCAATAAGATTCAAGAATCATATTTGTTTTTAGCACAGGTATTTATGGTTCAGCACTTCGTGCCTAAGCTTTCCAGATATATTTTATTATTATCAACTCTGTTTTCCAATTATAAGGTTCTGAGTAATGACTAGCATTGCTTCAAATAAATCTTTACTACTTTCTGCTACTTTTTTATATTTAGCAAGTAGTGATTTAGCAGTAGCATTGGTGTATTTATTAACAGTGACTTGTTAATTTACAATAAGACTTTTAAAGTTAAGCACAAAGGTTTTACAATCAGTAAATTGATTATCTGAATTGCATATATCCTGTGACAAATTATCAAAACTAAAACATAAGTGCTAAGAGTTTAAAGAAACAAGTAGTTTAGATGAATATAAAATAATAACTGTAAAAGAGTATCAAACTTAAAGATAAAATTTATATTATAAGATAGTAGTTATTTAAATGTTATGTTAGCATTATATATATATGCCACTTTATACAATTAATACTCATTGTTATTTCTTTTTGCTTAATTAAACTTTATTTTAACTAAGTCACTGTTTGACTAGTCAATAAGACTTATAAATATTAAAATGTTTACTCTATTCCAAATATAATATTAAGATAATTCATCAAAAATATTTATAGCACATGACTTAAAATTATAATTTAATGTTAATCAAAGCTAAAAATAAATAAATACAATTATGTATTTTCTGAATATTAAAGTAAAAAAATTCTACTACATACTTATTAATATTAGAATACTAATTTATAGGTTTGCAAAAGTTCAACAATTAAAAAAAATCTATTACTATAAATTTTATTTATATAAAAAAATTGGCATTAGTTATTTTTTGTTATAATTATTGATCTTTCAGTATTAATTATTATATTGCCTCTTTCTGTTATATAAATAATGATTCAGATTAGTTAGCTTTATTGCAATGTTATCAAAAAAGTACAGTATAATTGAAAAAGATAAAAATAGGCTAGGGCACATTATATATCTTCAAAAGTACCTGCGCATAAGTATAATGCTAATTCTTCAAAGTTAAAAATTGCCACTTCATAATAAAGAGAGGTTCTCATAAATCGCCTTAGTCAGTGTTGTCACCGAAAGACCATTGGAAGTTAATTTAATAGTGTCATGGAACTTTTACTATTGCAGAATCTAACTAAAAGGCCAGGATTTCCCACTAGAAGCCAAAATCAACAACATTGGCCTTAATTATTAATAAATCAAAATAAAGGCCACAACATTCATTAATATATATAAAACATCATCAGAATATTGAACTTAATCCTAATTATAAGTAACACCCATAAAGTATACCATGATATGAATTCCCAAGTGTACTGTTAAATATCAATACACGATGCTTAAACAATGGTAACACCGGGAAATTGACAGGGCATAGGATAGATTTTCCAGTATAAGTTAGGGCCTGAAGATTATAGTGCTGCGAAATTGCACGAAAAACATTTGTGTTAGAAACAAAAGGTCGATAAAATTTGAGATAACTTGATTCTGTGTTTATGTTACCCCTCTACTTTATATATATTATATATATTTATAATTTTTTTTTTCCCTATTTATGTGACATATTTTTTATTTTTTACTATAAGGGAGAGGGGAGAGCCTGCACAGAATCGTAATTTTTGTTTATATGGGAACTCATGTGAACCAAAAATTGAATTGATTGGCGTTATTGACCATAATTGGCAGTAATAGTCAGGGTTTACTAATTCCCCCACCACTTCCCATTCCATTGGACGAAACCAATTACATCATTGATCGGGTGGCCAAAATTTTATGTAACCATCTAATGCGTCGCAATTAAAGAATAAATTACTTCTTTTTGCAATGATTACATTGATTAAAATTTTTTTTTTTTTTTAAAAAAAATAATTATTTTTGACGTTTTGCTCTTTTGGGTTTTAGCATTTTCAAGTTTTTAGTAATAATTTCGTAAGAACGTTTAAATAAATTTTTGCCAAAAAATTTTTATTATATCCACTTTTTAAATCATACTGTTATAGAAAATCTGAAAACAAAATAAGCATTAATTTTAGTTTTTTTGGTTTGTATTGTTTTGTTTTGTAAGTGTGCGAATTATTTAGCAACTTAGCAGTGAGTGATTTTAGCCATTGCTAATTGAAGCGATCCATTATGTTGATCGATTGTTTTCAAATAAAGAAAATTGGAAAAGTTCGATGGAAGGGTTTTTGAATGGAATCTCAATAATTTTGTTTGCAATTTGGTTAAATTTTTCGAAGAAAAATTTATAACCATGAATTATTTCATTATTTGCTAAGTCGTTTTCCAATTTTGCTATAGTATTTTATTGAATTTCTTTACAGTTGGTAGAAAGTTTCTCTGCTTCTTCATTTTGGAAAATACTAGTGTCATTTGTCAATTCTGAATCATTGTTTTCATATTTAATACCAGATGTTTCACTAACATCTATTTTCAGCATTAATAATTAGCAAACTAGTATCTATTGAAATATTGTTAGGGTTACTGTACGATTTCTGAAAGCTATTTTCCTGAAAAAACTTAATGCTAATTAATTATTTTTTTATTTTGGAAAAATAGCTTTTGAAAACTTAAATACATTATTGTATTAGTATTTAAAAAAAACAATCTATTAATTAGCAATTTGCAGTAGCATTCTATTTATTTGCAGTATTGTAACAGTATCTTTAAAATATTTCAAATGTTCATGTTAATTATTTTTTAAACAAAAGTAAAATTGCGGCCAGAATATAATTAAGGAATTTTGAAACAGATTTGGTATTTTTTAAAATTACAAGCTTGTAAACGTAAGTCTCAACAAAATTTTATTCTCTGAGAATAAAGTACCAAACAAAAGACTTATAAAATTTCTTGTTTGTGTCAGAAGCACTTATTTTTATTAATGTTTAGATTGTTTAGATTATTTCGATTTTTTTTTTTTTTTTTTTACTACAAGAATTTTAAAGTGCATAAACTTTTGCTTAATAATTATTTGAATTTTCTTTTTGATTTTGCGGTGGCGTAATCTAGTTTACCCAATTGAAGATAGTATTTCATGTGACCAATCACAACTGGTGGGGGAAATTAGGGCCCCTTCTCAGGTTTTACGGTTTAATTAACAGAGCCTAAGCCCGACCTGATACTTTATTAAACCCGATCCGAGCCCGACCCGTTTATAGCAGGCCTAAAATTTGGGCCTGACCCAGGCCCAAACCTGATCCAACCCACAAAATCTCAGGTTGAACCTGGCCCATTTTGCACCCTAAATTTAATGATACCTTATAGCTTACTAAATGTTCTATATTTTCTGGCTTCTTCTTGCATATAATGTATTTGTCTATTTTGTATATATCTGGTTTTCTTCTGTTGAGCTTTTCTAATACTGGTAAAAAATTGTTTATACACTTTAATTCAAAAAGCTGCATTGAATTTAACTTGTATATATAATTTCACTGCTTGGTTTCACTTTCTAATAGTCTATAAAAAATTGGCCAGTACTGTAAGATCTTTCTTTCTTGGTATGTTATATTTTGACTATTATATACAAAAGTTCTATTTATTACTTTATTTACCATTTTGACAAAAGAGCATATTGGCTTTTCTATAACTTCATTTTCCTACTTATATCTTAACTTGAATTTCTTTGTACTCAAAACTGTGAGAATTAAAAGTTCTATGGAAGATATGCCTTTCTTGGATTTAAGATTTGCCAAATTATTAAAAAAATCTCCTGAGTAATCCTTCACTTTGGTAAGATAGAGAACTAGTTGCTTTGTTTTAACTGTTTCTACTATTGTTACAATCAAACTACCATTTTTAGTTTTAAGCCATTGTCTAGCTTTATTTGCTTTGAGTTCTTTTTTGATTGCAAAGATAGATGCACTACTATCTGTTCTTACCTCAACTTCTTTTTCTTTAGATATTACTAGGAGTGTCACCAGAATTGCTACTAGCTTTCATCAGAAAATTTTTTATATAGATACATATCGATAAATAGCAAAACATCGATATATATCGATAAGATAAAAACGGCATTTATCGATAATTTAGGATATATAACGATATATTACCAATAATCAATATATACCGGTAATAGGTATATATCGATAAATATCTTATCATCGATATATATCGATTTTATTTATATCGATAGTAATCGTGTAATAGATATATATCGATAGTTGTATTATCTAT
>CAJVPY010000537.1:0-26115 GCA_910591965.1 Dentiscutata erythropus | reverse complement strand
GATATGAATGTAATTAAGTTTGGTAAAAAGAAGTTCAGTAAATTTAGTAAGTAAGTTTTTAAGAGTAGAGATATAAGCATATTGAGAAATAATTAATTTTGGAGTTAAATCAGGATTGGATTTTTGGAGAAATTGAGTAAGAAATTCTGGTTTTTCAGAAGCCATAGATTTAAGTAGATAGTTAAAGCTTTGTTTTTGGGGATTTAGAGGATTGATCTTTGTTTGAGTTAGGAATTGGTTAACTAGAAGTAAATTTGCGAAGATGAGTTTTGGTAAAATTAAATAATTGTTGTGAGAGCATAGTATTAAGTTTGGTGTTTTGTTTCATTTCTTAAGAAATTGGATAAGTTGCAAACCAATCTAAGTCCTGAGAAGTATCTCTGGATTTAGATTGGTTGGTTTGTTGGTTTAGATTTTGTTGTTAAGATTGTTTAATTGGTTTGATTATAGTAACAAGTTTTCGAAGAAGATTAATTTTCTTTTCTTTGGAGAGTTGAAAGAAGTGACAGAAATAGAAAATAGAGCATTGTTCTTGTATTAGAGGTTTGGTAAGAGGAGAGGGTTTAAGTTTAATATATTGAAAATTGTGTTCACAATCTCGGTGAATTAGATAGCCTTTGAAAATTTTAGCTTTGGAGTAATCAGGAGCGTGTCTTGTCTCTTGGACAAAAACACAAGAAATACTTTTGATTTTGCAGATATAGCATGTATGATAGTATTGAGAGTGTAGAACAATTTTAATTGGTTTCGGATCTGTATGAAGATTAGAGGTTTGAATTTGGGAGGATAATTGAAGACTTTGTTGTTGTTTGGAGATAGGTGATTGAGGTAGTGTTTCCTTAATTGTGTCGAATCGCTTTTTAAAGATAATTGTAGTTGAAGAAGTTTCCATTGCTATAACACTAGTAGATTGATTAGTTGGTTTATGATGTTTGATTTGATAAAATTTGAAAGTAAAATTTGTATGGTATTTGCCACAGAGACAAGTAGTTAGAGCTGGTTGAGTTGGCATTTTAAAATAATGATATTGTTTATTAGGTTCGCAAGTAAGAGGGTTAACATCCTTAGGTAGAATATGTAGAGTAGTTGGGTCTGTATCTTTGGTACCAATACCAAAGTGTTCTGGATATTTATTGTAAAAATAGTCGAGATCATGGAAATCGGGCTTTTCTGTTATTAAGGTAGGTATTTTGGTAGATTAATATTGCAAAAGTATCGAAGAGGGAAAAGAGAGCTTCGCAATATAGTAAAATTTATTTTATGTAATGTTGCACTATCTGTATAACTTTTATGGCTAGTGTGGCTTGTAGTACAAAAGATGGCTTGTATGACTAGAATAAATTTGGTAGTAAGCTTGTACAGATTTGTGTAATTTTAAAAGGATTATGGATTTGTAATTATAAATTAATTAGAAATTAAAAAGGAAATTGAAACAAAGAATTATTAATTGAAGGAACCACTAATTTTAGTTGTTCCAAAACGTGTTTAGGTCTGAAATTAGATGGGGTAAGGAGAAAAGGAAAAAAAAAGAAAAAATTTTTTAAAAGAATTTTAAAAGGGAGTTTATAGAGAGTTTTTGCTATAAGTTAGTCAAATTTAGTCCGTTTTCGATGTTTTTTATGTCAAAATGGAGCTGTGAGAGAGCTGGAGAGCCCTGTCTCTAAAAAAGAGCAGGTTTTCTTAGCTAAATTTAAGATAGAAAGCAGTCTATCTATTTAGAGCAAATATTATATATTTAATTAAGAAACAATCCAAAGGTTGTAAAAATTGAGAGCTATATGTAATTTGGCCTTATAAACAAGTTTTATTATTTAGAAAAGATAACTTTAGTTAATAAAATTAAGAGAAAAATGAATTTTTGTTTGGTACAAGTGATCATCGGGAAGAGTTAGTGAATTGGTCCTTGCAGATGTCTTTGATTGATTAAAACTTATTCATTTATCTGGTATGCAAAAAGAGCTGAAAAGACAAGAAGAGTCTACTATAATCTAATAAAACTAAGAACAATGTAATAAAGGTTAATAAGTGATATGTATTACTGTATAATACAAATAAAATTTTGGTACCTGTAATTGATAACAACTAACTAAAGTATATTTAAAAAAAAGCCCAATTTTATGAACTTCTTTTTTTAGTAAATAAGTAGCTGCACGACATTGTCATGCTAAACCAGGAACAGATGAATATTAGCTTGATTGGACAACTCCAATACAAAATAATTATATGAGTTATAGTTTTAAATTCAGCTAAATAAAAATCAGCAATAACATTAATTGTTTACTAGCACTAAAATTATCCTATTACCTAACCACTAACTCTAACTTAGGCCGAACGTTTAATTATGATGTGATCACATAAATATCACTGGGTTCATTGTTTTTGAAACTACTCTAAATATCTGGTATACAACTAATACAGCATAACTATATTAATATGAGACACCACAATTTAAACAACCAAAAAATTTCATAAGATTTTTAGACGTATATAGTATAGAGTGTAAAATACCTCTTTAAAAAACAAACCTTAATAATGCATAACTTTAGAACAAAGTTTAAAAATAGTGTATTTCACACCCTATACTGTACGGATCCGTTCATAATAATCTCATAATTTAGAAATGTTCTTAGCAGATGATAATTATACAGACTAATGTAGATATGAAGCTAAATAAGATGTGAACAGCTTATATTAAATACTTAGACTAATTAGACTAATAAATAATTACTAAACTTAGGGATCATCTAAAGCCAGGTAGTAATTTATATATATCACGTGATTTTTAGTTTACAAATTTGTTAGTAATTAATTTAAAAACTACCTGCTATCGAGATTATATATAAGTACTATGATTAATTCTGTAATTGAAGCGATCTCTACTATAATTTTGCTAGGTCTGACAAAAAAAATGGCTTCTAATTTTTTTTTATTATGATAATGAACCTACTTGCTATTAAACTACTTTTCACTAGAGCTATTAAATAGTTCAACTCAAAAACAGATAAACCGCCAGTCCATCCTAGGACCTGGCTAGTCCTGTCTTTTTGGGACGAACCCAAAGAACTGTTGGTCCTAATATCAGTTATTATTGAATTATTGTATATAAGGTGAGACCAATTTAATTCAGTAGTTTATATTATATCCTACTTACAAAAAAAGAGGGGAGAAGGGTGCTAAAAAGAGTTTATTATAAATTTTTTCTTTGAAATGATTTGCGATATTATTAAAATTTTCCAAAATTTTCTGTGTATATAGTGAGGGGGAAAGGTGGGAGAGGGGAGTAATGTAAACCACTAAATCAAATTGGTCTTGCCTAAATAAAATATAAACTGAATCTGCAATATTTGATTTGATATTAAAGTTAGATCATATATATTAATAAAATATCTACTTAAAGTCATGAAAAACCTTTTATTGAGTTGATATAAAGTCATATACTAAGCAGTGAATACTTAATTACATGTTTGGTGCTTATATATAAATGGTTTGAATTTGGAAAAACTAAATTTCTTTAATATAAATTAGAGAGATGTGGTGTTAAATATGTGTATCAATCATTAATTGAGTATAGTATATATTTATATTGCTAAGTATACTCATTTATACTTATGAGTACAATACTCGAAAAAAAATTTTTTATAATTTTATACTTATAAGTATATGAACAACTTATAAGTATATGAACTATATATATAGTGATAATACTAGGTTCAATAAATACCAGGGCATGTAATGTGTTGTATTACATAATTATCTTTAGTTATATACATATATATATAATTTTTTTTTCAAACCTAATACTTAGAAGTAGATTACTAAATAATACTTTTGAGATCTTTATGTAAGTATGTTTATTCTTTGTGTATATAGGTCATTTTTTGTTTAACTTCTTCTTGGGTGTACTTCTCTATTGCCCTATTTCTTTATTTTGATTCATAAAAATTCTTGAATATCTTCTGTTATATCAGGTTATAGTAAGTTGTTTTTTTACTTTTTTTTGTTACTGTTTTGTTTTATATCTATTTTTTGTGCTAATTTTTGACAAAACTTATTTTTTGAATATTCCTTGAGTAATATTTTCAAATTGGTAAGATTATAGTAAGCAACTGGTAGAAACTACTTAGCTAGTTTGTAAATGAAGAAATTTAGAGAGCAGTATATTTGAAGTGCAAGAGCCAAAAGGTTAGCTTTAAACAATAAATTTTATTTCATTAATCATTTTTACTAAGATGATTTGTTTTATTTAGTCATATTTTCTTATCTTTGACTAATGTTGAAATATTAGCCTTAGAGGTATTAATATTATAAAATTTAGATACTTATTATTAAATTTTATATTAATAGCCTCTTATAGATATAGATTTAGAGAATTTATTGGATCAAACCTTAATTATAAATGCCAGTATTGTTTATTTAATAATATTATATTTATTATTACAAATTTTTAGAATATTATTAATATTTAAACAAAATTTTTTAATTAGATTTACTTGAACTTAGTTTACTTTCGAATATATTATTAAATATTAAATATAATTTAGAAATAATTATATATTTGTAATAAGATTATGTTATAATTAATATATGTTATTATATTTTTAAAAAGTTAAATAAAATTATTTTATGCTATATATTATAAAAAAAGCATTTTATTTATAATTTTAATTTTGATATATTTAAGCAATATTTACAGCAAATTAATAATATTATAATTATTTATTTATCTATAATATTTAATTTAATTTATTTTTCTTTAATTAAAATTTGTTTAAGTTTAAGCTCTGCTTCATACTCTTTCAATGTTATTCTCTTTTCTATAATATAATATAATGCTCTATTTTATCTAAATTATCTTCAATATTCATTGAAGAATCTTGATTTTTAGATAATATATGCAATTTTTTTTAGATTTTGAATTAGATTTATCATTGGATTGCCTTTTTTAGATGCTTTAATTTTATACAATATTTTAATTATATTAATAAAGAATTTAACTACAAGTCACCAGCGGTGATCGTCACCACCCCTAGATATTTTTAGGGTTAGGTATGGGTATTAAGAATTATTTTTTTTTATATAAAATAATATAGAGCTAATACAAGATCCTAAATTTAGTTTTTGTGAGGTTTTTGGGGGTCCTGAACATTTTTACTTAGGATACCCAATCAAGTTTACTTAGTACGTTTTTGAGATATAAGCACCTTGGTGATGATCACTGCCAGTTATGGTTAGTAATATTTATTAATAAAATATAAATTTTATTTATAATAAATATAAATAAAAACTTACTACAGTGTGAGACAGCAAGAGACATCCAATCTATATATATAGGCACTAATATTTGATGCTTATATAATCAATTCTGATTGGCTAATTTTTGAGCAATTGATTTTGATTGGTTAAAACCTATATATGTTTTCTTTTTTTTTATATTAAACGCCAATTTTTTGAACTCATATAAACTTTAATCTCTTATAATTTTTTTAAAACAAAGAATAAAAAAAATCTTCTAACAGAATTGTAGTTTATCTAAAAATCTATTAATTTGTTAGAGGGTTTTTCGATTTAGCTTGTTTTAAAAAAGTTATATCACTTTAAAGTTTTATTAATAAACATTGGATGTTTCTTGCTGCTCCGCACTTTAGTTTTTTTAATTAATTTTATTGCTCTTGACATAATTCCATAATTAGATCTCTGCATTACAACACCACTTTTATTATAAGTTTCAAAAGTATGAAAAGTTTTATTATTATCCAATCTTGCTCTAAAAATATAATTTAATAAAAAATAAATTACCTTTTAATAGCAATTTTTAAATTAAGATTTGTTTTATATTTGTTGATTTTAGCATGACAACTTTTAGAAACATTTGTATTATGAGGAGTTTTATACCAAGTATCAAGTGAAAGTTTAGAAAATATTGGATTTAATGAAGCTAAAACCCAATCTAAATAATAATTTTATAATTAATATAAATAAAAATAAAAATTAATTTTAATTAAATGATTATATTTATCTTTAATAAATTAATAAGTTGTTTAAAAAGTTCATTTACTTCTATTTTATTTTTGCATTGTGGTAATTTATATATAAGTTTTTTTGCTTCATAACAATAATTACTATTTCTTATATTTCTAAATTTATTATATTAATTAATTAAAATTTATAAACAATTTAATTTAATTTATTAAAATATTTTAAAAATTGCTTATCTATTAAAATATATTATACATGTTTTAAAAATTGATTAAAGATACTTTTTTCAATTTTTAGTATTATCAATTTCTTCTAAATATATTCTAAGTCTTTTGCTTGTTCTTGATCCAAATCACTAATAATGTATTTCCATTTAGAATTGTGAATATAATAAAATGATTGAATTTGATCAGTTAAGTTTTTAATATATTGAAATAATAATTTGAATATTTGACAATATATATTTGCATTACAAATATTAATAAAAACTCTTGCAAATATAAGAGCTATATAAATAAAAAAAATTAAATTTAATTAATAAAAAAATTTAATTAAATTAATTAAATACCTTTATTATATTGTTCAAAATAATAATTAACTTCAAATTTCTTAACTTCACCATGAACTTGCTTAAAGATAGTTCAATTTGAAACTATTCAACTTCTAATCATTTTAAAGCTTGTTCTTTAAACATACAAATTGCTATAATACCACTAGTGTTTCTAATGAACCTGAGTTCAAAGTTCATAAACATATTCAAAGTTTTAAATAAAGAAGAAAGCAAAGATAAAATCTACCAGGCCTATTTTAGTGTTTTAACTACCATTCTGTTCTCAAGATGCTTCTTTACAACTTTACTTAAATATTGAAAAGAGGTTTACTAAGTAAACCTCTTTTTAATATCTAAGTAAAGTTGTAGAGAAGTGTCTTGAAAACAGAATAGTAGTTAAAACATTAAAATCAGCCTAGTAGATTATGAGATATAAGTATTTTTATCTTTGCAATTATATGCTTTCTTTTTTATTTAAAACTTTGAACATGTTTATGAACTTTGAACTCAGGTTTATTAGAAACACTAAATATCACCATTTTCAAAGGTTTTTAAAATATAAATTTATTTTATTAATAAATTTAATTTTTATATAGCAATAAATATAAATTAAATAAATATTTACCAATTTCTTGAAGATAACCAGAAAATTCATTATTTTCTTGCCACATATTATAGATAAGTCCCAAAATAACTTGACTATGAGAATATTTTTTTCTTTGAAATTTGTTAATAAGATATCTTAAATGATTTAAATTATTTAAAAAGCTATGTATTTCAGAAAAAAATTTCTTTCCAAATACTGCTTTTAACATATTTTCTAAAAAAAATTAATTATTAAATTATAAAATATTATATATAAAATTAATTAAATATTAATAAATAATTTACTAGATTAATATTATATTTTCATATTCATTAGAAGTATTTTCCAATAAATGATTAAAATTATTTTGAATACCAACAGAAACTTTTGATAATGGAGAAGATAGATTATTGTGAATACCACGGCAAATTAAAATAACAGATAGATATTGAATAAGATCATATGAAATTAATTTAAAAAATTAATTTCACATTGAAAATAAATAATTTTTTCATGACCACCAATAAAATTATTTTCTCCAAGATGATAAAATTCTAAATTATAATAAACTAATATTTAATATATCAAACTATAAATAAAATTAAATTTAAAGTTAAATATTATACTTACTACATTGTTGTAAACAAGATGATATAGATAAAACAGTTTTACAAATTTGTAAAACTTGATTATTAATGCTCTATTATTAATAATAAAATATAATTTACTATAATTATAATAAATATTTATTATATCTCTTTTTCTTGAAACAATTTTTCAAGTAAATTAATATTAATTTGATTTGGGTTTAATATTTGAAATCTATATTTTTCTGAAGGCTTTCAATTTAAATATCCTACAAATTTTGTTATTAGATTATTTTCAGTTTTTCTACCAAGTTAGCAAACTATAGGATATCCCAAACACTTTCCATTATTATATGGACAAGTAATACTTTGATTTATAAATAAAATATATTTGCTAAAATATAAAAGAAAATTACTATTTGTACATGGTGTGTTTAAATACTTGTTATACAAAACTAATAGAAAAGCCAATCAAAATATAAATTTAAATACAGTATGCAGATTATTTTTTGTACAATAAAAATAAAGAAAAAAATAAAAATTTAATAATATCTAAAAATTTTGTTTATAAAACCATCTTTTGAGCTCTAAGAAAAAAATTCCTTGCAAATAACTAAGTTTTTTATTAACTATAACCTCTAATTCTAACTCTTTTTTTTTTTAACAGTTCGGCAGCCTTGCCTCTACTTTATTAGGCTTTATAATATTATACTATGAAATATTAAAATTTTTGAAGAATATAAACTCTAATGCCACCTAAATTACAAATATTAGCTCACCTGGCTTATTGTCAAATTACCCATGTGCGACCTGCTATAGGCAGGATTCTTCTTCAAAATATTTTCTTCTACACTTGAAAAGAATAAATCTTTATCAAAAGGTTTCCACCAGCTTGTCAAGACTACTTATTCTTCCTTCTAAACATTTCTACCTAGATCTGGGCAAAATAGTTTATAGAAATGGAAAAGCCACAACAAGAGTTTAGTTAAAAGTATTAGAGTATATTATTTTTTTATTTTTTTTTATTTTTTAAAACTTGGCTATCATGCCAAAACTTTATTAGACCTAAATTAACAAACTACACTGTCAACTAATTTTACCAAAACAATTGCTTTGGTCATCTAAATTACAAGTTTTGAATAACCCAGTTGTATCAAATATATACCTATGTTCAACTTGCTATAGTAGAATTTTATTTTCCTACTCATCTCTTTTGCAACTGAAGAAAAAAATAGATTACCAAACAGCATTTACAGGTGTGTCATGACTGCTAATTTCCTTAAGACTCTCCTCTTCTTAATATTTAAACAAGAAGATTCCATAATCCTTGTCTAAAAAATGACAAGTATAAAAAGCTAAACTAAAAAAAATAGAAAGTAAAAAAAAGGGGAAAATATTACAAAAACCTAAATATAATCTAAATACAAAAGGAAGAAATTGAACAAAAAAGATAAAAAAAAGAAAAGACAAAAAGAAAAAAGAAAGATATGAATATACTATTTTTAAAAGAACAAACTTTTGATTGTTGTGCCTGTGCATGGCATATAAAAATTATTTAATACTCTGTAAAACAATCTCTACCTTTGCTCTACTTTCATATTAAAATAGTTTTAGTTGTGAAGAATACAAAATTTTTCATATTTACTCTATAAATCTACTATGTGTCATTTACTGTAATTTGTGCATGTAGAATTTGACTTCCTTGTAACTTACTATTCTGATTTGGTTATATAAACAATGTTGATCTTTTGTAGGGGGTATGCTAAAATTCTCACATTTTGAAAAAATTTTGAGACAAATATCAAAAAACCCAGCAGAAATAGTTTTTGAGAGCAAGTACTTCAAAATTTCTAAAGGAATGTTTTAAGAAACTCATTTGTTGTTCCTCTTTTATTATATTGCCTATGCTGACTTCGTCAACAAACATGGCTTCACTTTTTTCAGAGCACTACTTTCTTCAAAATTTTGTATACAAGAGCACCACCTGCTAGTTATCTTGTATACTAATACTTTTGGTTTACATGCCAAATATGTTAAAGGAGTCCCCAAGTAGTATAGTTGATCTTTACAAAAACTGCTACATAGTGCTTTCTAGCCTTCTCCAACAAAATTTTTGTTTCTGTTCAGTGAGAAAAGTTCGTACAAGTAATCATTGGGGAGAGTTCTGTATATTAGAGTATATTAAGAGCCAGATATCTATTTAAGTAAAATGTAAAAAACTAAGAAATATATCAAACTTAGTACAGAAGACAGAAATTGGCTTACAAATAATCTTTAGTACACACTCTCTAGAAAATGTAGTTAAAAAAAATATAGAGAGAACAAGAGTAACTGTGCATGAGGTACAAAAAGTTAAGAAAAGAGAATTGTTGGTTGTAGATTATACAAGATAGGAAATATGTTTGATAAATAGAATAGTTAGAGATAGTTTACTTAGACATAGTTTAATAGAGATTTTAGATTAAACCAAAATATTAGATAATTTAGTTTTTTATACAGATGGCTCACTTTGGATTTTTAGAAAGCAGATTAAAAATGGAAATAAGATATAAATTAGTACAAGTTACAGAAAAAGATTATATTTTATACCAAGTAGTATATGGAACTGAAAAAGTGGTTTTTATTAACAAGAGCAGAGCTACTGTATTTTTACGTAATAATGCTCATGAGTGTTATTTCGAATAATGACCCGAATTAAGCTTAATATGGGCCAAAATTTTAAATTATGCTTCTGCGCATTATTACACAAAAATACAGTAGTTGCAATTCTAGTAGCACCTTTAGTAACATTTAAAAAAAAAGTTATGATACGAATGAATAGTAGTGTAGCTATCTTTGCAATTAAAAAAAGCTTAAAGCAAATAAAGTAAAACAATGGATTAAGATTAAAAATGGTGGTCTTATTGCAACAATAGTAGAAATAGTTAAAACAAAGCAACTAGCTCTTCACCTTACAAAATTAAGTGTCACTCAGGAGATATTTTCAATAACTTAACAAATCCTAAAGCCAAGGAAAGTGCATCTTTCACAGAGCTTCTGACTCATATAGTACTAAACACAAGAGAATTTAAGCTAAGGTATAAATAGAAAAACAAAGTTATAGAAAAGCCAATATGCTCTTTCATTAAAATGATTAGTAAAGTTATAAATAGAGTGAAATGGACTTTTGTACATAATAGTCAAAACACAACATACCAAGAAAGAAAGACTCTATAGTACTAACTAATTTTCTACAAACTTTTAGAAAGTGAAACTAAGTAGCAAAATTACATATACAAACCAAATTCAATACAGCTGTTTGAATTAAAGTATATAAACAATATTTTACTAGTTTTAGAGAAGCTTAATAGAAGAAAACTAGACTTATACAGAACTAATAAATGTATTATAGACAAGAAAAAAACAAAAAACATAAAATATCTAGTAAGCTGTGAAGTATCTTTAAATCTAGTACAAGAATAAGAAGTTGTGCTAACCCTAAAAGAAATAAAAGAGTTACAAAACTTGTATAAAAAGAATGAAGAGATGAAGAGCTCTGTAAAAAAGAGAGATAGATAAGAAGTCTAATTACAAAAAAAGACTTTGATAAAATCCAACTGAGCTTCAACTCTAACAAACAAGCAAAAAACTTTATAGTAAGGTGTTAAAAAAAATAGATAAAGAAAATCTATAAAGAGATATTAGTTACAAGATATAAACTAGTACAAGAGTATGAGAAAGAGAATGGTATAATATGAAAAAAAAGAGGATCTAGTGCAGACACCAAAAAGGAAAAAAAAATAAAAAACAAAAAAAAAAGAAAAAAGAATTAAGTGAAAAGAAGAACTTAAGCAATAAGCTTTACAAAATAAAAAAAATAAAAATAAAACCAAAGCAAGATAAAAAGCAGTTTTAAACTAACCAAAAATGAAGTATTGAGTTGAATAAAAGGTAAGCAATAGGCAGAATAGTGAAAAATTTAATCAGTAGTCTTAACAGGCTGTAAGAACTATCTAAAGAAATATTAATGAATCTGTTTGCAGAATAAGTTAGTATAAAGGTAAACATTACTATAGCAGATCACACATAGGTATTCTTTGAGTAACTAGATAAGCCAATAATTGTAATTTAGATATTAAAGAAATAACCCTCTGAAAAATTTAATATTTCAAAGTATAATATGATTAAATCTAATAAAGTAGTAGCAAGTCTGCCAAAAGTTTAAAAAAAAAAAACCTAGTTGTATTATATGTTGTTTATTCTTTTATCAACAAAATAATTTTTTATATATTTAACATTCAATCTAGATTAATTATATTATAATTAATCACACAATAGTTAATTTTACTTTATAACATAATTAATTAATTATCTAATACTTATTCTTCACTTCAATCACATATTTTTTATGTATTTTGATTAATCGAGTAAGGCAAACTTTACTAAATAATATCTTGTAATCTAGTGAATAGAATTAGTTAATTTTGATTTCATTCAATTTAATTTATCAAGACAATCAAATAGTACCAAAATTATCTAGCTCTGATTGATACATCATATGATATTTATTATAAACTTTATTTACATCAAATAGATATATTTACCTTATAACAATTTATATATTTTTATTGTATAGCTTTGCTTTATTGTTTTGTTTTTTTCTGACTAAACAACTATCTTTAGGAACCTCTTTAACTCTTATATAAAGTAGTATTAGATTTGTAAATAAACAAAACACATGTTGTATTTTACTAAACACTATTTAAATTTAGAAAATAAATAATATACAATGATATTTTGAGAACTATTAATCAGAATTATATAATTTTGATATCATATGATTTGTCTTATCAAGATGAATTGAATAATACCAAAATTATGTAATTCTTATTAATAGTTCTTGAGATATATTATCTATCTAAAATAACTTAAAATAGTGTTCTAATTTGATGCAATTAATGTTTTACAATAAATATCATAGGATATGTTAACTAGAATCAGCCAATTTTAGTACTATTCAATTTATCTCATTGAGAAAAATTGAATAGTACCAAAATTACACAATTTTGATTATTGTAAAACATTACTTCTATCAAATTAAATACTATATAAAATTAGAAACATATTTTTTTATCAAATTAGAAACTGTATCAAATTAGATATATCTACTTTATAATTTTTATACTTATATTTAGTACTAATGGTATATTTATTATAAATTTTTATTTTTCTTTTAATCTTTAATAGTTATGCCAGTACTCAATTTATTAAAAAATATTTAATACTAATAGTGTGTTTATTATAAGAGAGCTGACAGAAAAGAGCTCATTATAGGGTTCTCCCTCCTTCTCTCCTCCTCCTCTCTAGAACAATTACAAGTTCTAAAGTAATCAATTAACCCCTTGCATATTTTTATGCACCCCTTGCATAATTATGCAAGTTTA
Organism: Dentiscutata erythropus; assembly: GCA_910591965.1. NCBI lineage: Eukaryota > Fungi > Glomeromycota > Glomeromycetes > Diversisporales > Gigasporaceae > Dentiscutata > Dentiscutata erythropus. The sequence continues at coordinate 12,993 of CAJVPY010000537.1, read as the reverse complement.
TGCATAAATACACATATTTATGTATAAACTTGCATAATTATGCAATGGGTGTATAAAAATATGCAAGGGGTTAATTGATTACTTTAGAACTTGTAATTGTTCTAGAGAGGAGGAGGAGAGGAGGAGGGAGAACCCTATAATGAGCTCTTTTCTGTCAGCTCCCTAAATTTTTTTTTTTAATCTTTGATAGTCATACCAGTACTCAATTTATTAAAACTATATTTGGTAACAGTAAACTATCTTGAATAATATATATATATTATTCCTAATCTAAACAAAGCCTCATAGTTGTAAGCCTGACATTACCCAGCTGTAATAAACATGTCTATATACAACTTGTTGCACCAATCTGTATACTAAATAAACTTTGTTAGCCTATTAAAGCTTTTTCTCTCATATCTTCTTTCTTTACTGAAAGCAAAAAAAAGTAATAATCTTATATTTAATACAAAACTACCAATACTAACAAGAAGACAAAATGAAAAACTAACTAAAAAACAAACAGAACAAAGAAGAAAAATAAAAGAAGGTACAATAAGATGTAAAAAAAAAAATTAAAAAGAAAACCTAAGAGCTGACAAAGAGAGAAACAATCTTTATTAAGAAATAGTACAAATGAAATAAAAGAAAAATAAGAAATACACTATTATAACTTGTATTAGGTTTAAAAAAAAATTTTATAACAACTGCAATATTTGTATATCTTGACTATAGTAAAAAACTTTAACAAATTATTATCTAATTACTGGCTACCTCTAGATGTCTCTTATGCCAGAGACTCGATCTAAGTTACCCATATCTACAGATTATATCAAATATTATATCTACTGATAAACAAAGCATGTGGTTGTATTTTTGAGTATATCTGAATTTGGGAAGTAAACAATACTAATCTTTTGAAAAGGATAAGCCAAATTGCCTACTTTTTGTTAAAAATTTTGAAGAAAACTGGCTAAGTGAAAAACATCTAGAGAGAGACCACTTGCACCCAAGAAAAGTAGTTACATTTATGAAAAACTCAACAACTTCAAAAATTTCTTCTAGAAAAGAGATAAAGCACCTATATATTACTTTTCAGTAAATGAGTGATAAACTCTAAACCTATTGATAAGTAGCATATGAAAACTAATTCTAAACAAAGTACTGTGCATGCAGTGAGCAATAAACTCTAAAGAAGTTAGCAGGTAGTGTATAAAACTATCTCTAAATAATAACTATTGACTTATTGCTACTAGTATACTTTCTGTTTTTACTATATGCTATTATATTTTTATAAAATATATATTTGAATTTTTTGGTAAAGATGATTGTTGAAAAGAGTTATAAGTTTATTATAACTTTTTTTGTTTTTTGCCTTTTTTTTTTCTTTTATATAATTTTTTTAGTTTTTATATTAATATTTTTTTTTAAAAACATTTTTTGATTTTAAATTTTTTTTATTAAATAGTTAGATTTTTTTTTTATTTAGAAAGTTAGAAAAATAAAAGTTAAAAGTAAAAAAAAAGAAAACAATTATAATGATTTAGAATATAAAAACTTTCTTGTAATATATTAGGTTTTTTAGTTGCAAAAAAATTTTGTATAAAGAAAAAGTTTACTATAGCAGATTAAACATGAGTAATTTAAACTTTGGTTGCAAAGAGCTGAGTTAGTTAGTACTTATATGTTTAGATCAAATAGATTGGCTAGGATGTCATGAAGTTAAGTTTGTTTAAAATAAATATAAAATTGATATAACATTGAGTTTAATAAAGTATTGCATGATTGTTAAATTTAAAAAAAAATAATTCAAATAATAATTTATATATAGTGTTGTAAAACAGGTTTTTACAATATAAAGTAGTTTGGTGTAGTAGCATAGTTTATATTTTATAGTTTATTTTATATTTTATATTTATATTATTTAACTTTATATTTATTAACTTATATTTTATATTAGATATTTATTATTTATTATATTTGTATTATGTATATTATTATTAGTATAAGTATTTAATAGAGAGTTAAAGCTACTGTGATACATAATGTGGTTAAAGTTATACATGACCCTCTACTCCTTTAACTATACCTTCAACTCCTTTAACACAACCCTCAATTCCTTCAACATATCTCTCAACTCCCTCAACTTCTTCAACGTAACCTCTAACTCCCTCAACATGTTTCTCAACTTCTTTAAATACAATGTTATATTACCCTTAATTTTCTTTTCTATTTTGTAAAAGGTATATAAAGAGAGCATTAATCCCTTCTTGTAAAAATAGATATCTATAGATCTCAAGATACCTCTTTCTCATAAAATTAGTCTTGTGAATTTTCTTTTATAATATATAATTCTCTTTAGGATCTCTAAAGAAGGTTATCCTCTTGTCTTATAATAAATAAAGATTAAAAATACACTATCCTAATACTGAACTGTTTACCTTCTGCTGTGAATACTTAATTGTATTCTATGTCCACCCTGTATATATTCCAATAGCAGAATCCCTGCACCGGGTGACCTTGTTACTGTGCTATGTGGTTACAAGAAGGCCATAGCATTGTAACAATAGTAACACATTTAAAATTTTTAATTTAAAGTTTATTTTGTAAATTTATTTATTATATAATTAGCTTTCATGATATATATCAAACTTTTTTATTAAATATATATCTATTCAAAAATCAAATAAAACTTTTTTAAAAATGTAAAAACAGGCTGTTTTTATTAACAACAACTTATATATTATAATAAAATAGTATTATTGTAATTATTTAACTATAATAACTTATAAAGTTATTAAATAAGAACAATAAATTAACAGGCTTAATTTAATCAAAAACTATATAATGAATTATACTATTTGTAATTAGATTAAACTATAAATAATATATAGATGGCAATATTAGAAAGGTATAGTTTGTAGAGTAAATGCGAATATAATTAAAAATCCGTGAAAAGATATAAAAAAAATAAGAACAACGCATTTATTACATCCAGTAAAAACAATAATCACATAAAATAAAGTAATTCATCTATCATTGACAATAGAGTTTCACTTTTATTGAATTTGTAAAAAAAGACGAGAATTGAATCGCGCATATAATATAATATATATGCTACTATAACTTTTAGATTATCTAACAAATTGTATTCTAATCAAACAATTATAAGTATAAATTTAGTAGACAAATACAAAATTAATTACCTAACATCAAATAAATAAAACATAATTTAATTATCTAACATCAAATAAATAAAACATAATTTAATTGTTTGTGTACTACTTTATAATACTGTAAAACAATGTTTTAAATGTTTAAATGAGAAACACGGGTAGACACCGTACGTACGTGTGTATGTATTGTACGTACGTAAATTATCTGTTATAATATGAAATCATGTGATTGAGCCTCAGTTATAAGTTACAGTACACAATTGATTATTCAATTGGTTAAAATTTAAAATTTGAAACGGTTGTACTGTACAGAAAAGGTTATTTGTGATCCTGTAAAAATTTTTTCCATAAGTTTAAAAGGACAACTGTATTACGCAAATAAGTACCGTTGAGTACACATGACGTACAGGGGAGACTTTCCTAGTTTTAGAATACAGAGTTAAAAAAAAAATGTAAAAATAGTAATCCCACCCAATAAAGTCAAACCTTAGTTTTTTTTAAATCTCAAAATACGCTAAAAAAAAATAAACTTGGTACGGATGTACGTTCGTACGTACATCCGTAATTCTGTAATTGACGGGTAAAGTTTTTTTTTTTAAAAAAAACAAGTTTGTAACGAGTGAAAACTTTAATAAATTCAGAAATTATAATCAAATATCACACAAAGGTCACTCCGGGTTTCAGCCTTTTATATAGTATGGACATTTTTTTAAGATTGAGGCGGTCTTTTAAAAAAAAAAAAAATTATAAAAAGATAAATGATATATAGAATATTAATTATAATATAATATAATACGTATTAAATAAAAATTAAGGTTATGATTAAAGAAGTATAGTACGTATAAAGACTATAAAGGCGCATCACTGCATTCTTTGCGTTAATAATAATCTTTTTTAGTGGTCAAACATATTGTAAGTTATATCAAAAAATAGGTAACTAGTGATTTACATAAATTGAAAATTCCAGATTTTTCCAAAAGGTACAAACACATAATCCGACTGTACAACAATAAATAAATAGATTATTCTTTAATAACCCAAATTTATAAAAAAAATTTCTAAGAAATAATCGATATATAGTAATAAAAAAAAGAAATCAGTTAATCACGTGAAAGATGAAAAAAAATGAAACCAACCAAATTATTTTAAATTTGTTTCATATTTACATAAATGTTAATTTTACATTTAAGAGTTTTCGATTGTTCGTAAAGTAATGTAACCTACGATAGCCATTTTTTCATTATCAGTTGATACAATTTACGTAGTACATATGCATGCACTAATGGATCTACATTGTAGCATATACATTATATACATTATATTAGTTATAATAACTTGTTAACTTGGTTTAAGTAACGAGAGAAATTAATTTAATTTATTTAAAAAGTTAATAAAATAAACACGTTTAGTTAATAATAATAATATTGTTGAGTAATATTGAGTAATATAGAGTGTGAATTAATAAAGTTGGCGTAATGGCGGTAATTTTCCACACATTTAAATATCTTTTTATTTTCTCATAAATTTAACAAGTTTTCGGATAGAATTTTAGTATTTTCGATACATACAAAACGGATATTTTACCCGCGTAGCGATGTGCGTTTGTGTGACTACAATACATATGTATGTAGATTTATAGATAGATAACATATATAGATTTTATAGATTTTATAAATTAAATAGATTATATAAGTTGTATAACTACTGTTAACTACGACATTCTCATTCTCATATGAATCAACCAATAAAAAAATTTTTAAAGAAAAAAGTCTAATCTTTTATTGGTCTGTTTGTTTGTTTATTCTTTAAATTAACAAATCCCATTGTTACCGTTATGTACATGAATAAGTTAGGCCGATAACAGATAATTACGGTCGTTTACGCCCGAATTATATGCAAATTATATGCAAATTATATGCTCGTTAAATGCGAGTAAGATGTCATCTTATATGCATAGAACATAATATGGATGAATTGTATGCAGCTTATGTTACGTAATTGCACAATGCGAATGATTCCCCCCTGTTTGACTTTTTGACATTTGTAAAATTTCTTAAATATATATCTCAAAATATCTCATCTCGGGTTTTATACCTTGAACTACCAAATGGGTAGATTTACTCCTTTGTGTTCGACTATATTAAGTGATTATCAACCAATCATATTTTTAGAACTTTTTCATTAGGAAATTTAGGTATAATTCTATCATTTTTTTTACATAACCAATTTTGGTAATGTAAGTGGCTAATCTTGTTCACTTATATTTGTTTCTCTTCTCTTCGCCGCTTGTTTCACCAATAGTGATACGTACGATGACTTCTTTTATACAATTACGCTTATTATGCGTTGTAAGTACATACTTGATAAATATATAAATATATAAAAATATTATTATAATTATATTGAAATTATATTGTATTTTTCATATTTATATATATGGATTATATTTTCAATTATTTTGTTTCAGGGTTCATACTTGATTCTCTGTGAAATAGAAATACCTCCGTTGACTTAAATTCTGAAAAGTCGACGTAGTTAAATTTAAATCACAGCTAATCAGTATTTGGTTTGGTTTCGTACGTTTTTTTTTTAATTTTTTTTTCTGTATAAAATTCCATTTTCTCCTTTTAATACTTTGGCGCCGGACTCGCCATTTTATTTCTTTGAAAAAAAAAAAGATTTCTCTCCTCGTTTTTTTTTCATATACTATTTAATATCATATATATAAATTTCATCGCATGAGAAAAGAATTCATATATTTCATTTAATGAAATCTCTTTACTTTCCGAGAGCTCTTTTACCGACGCAGACTATACCGATATCAACCCCTCCGTCGTTAGGAGATGCAAGAGTTCCAGGAACAGAATTAGTTATACCCCTCGGTATGGGTATACTATTTTTAAGTGGTCTTTGTACATTATACGTGATCGTTAGAACAATGTCACGATGGAAGACTACTCAAAGATCTTTACCGATGGCGTTGAGAGTGCCTTTTTATATTGCTATGTCAGGTAACGTTATATTATGGTGTGTATTTCTTTTGATCTTTTATCCTTTTATTAAATAGAAATAAATCTAATCATATTTATTATCATTTATTATCATCATTTATTTATTTATTCATTATTAGATTTCCTTTTGTTCTGCATACACGTTTTAAACCTGGTAAGTTTTTTTAAGTAATATATTAAAATGATTAAATTCAATTAAATTAAAAAATTAAAAATTTTCAAATATTAAAATATTACGAATAGGGATTTCCATTATTTGAAGGCAGACCATGGCCAACAGATGATTGCCGATTGATCGGAGGCGTAACATTCTTTTTTATATCATGTAATATGATACTCGTAGGATCATTAGCAATGTTAACTTTTTTAAGAATATGTAGAAAATGGTATATCGATTTGGGAAAATGTGATTACAAGTTATTTGCCTTTCTCATATCATTATCATTTGTCTTTACTATGGCTGGAATTTCAAGCTTTGGTCCTAGTAAATATTGGTAAGTAGTTAAAAGTAATTCGTATAATTTAATTTCGAATGTAAATTTGATGTAAATTTGATGTAAATTTGATGTATATTTGATGTATATTTGATGTAATTTTGATATGATTCAATGTCATTATTAATTCACGAATTGATTTATTATATATATATATATATTTATTTATTTATTTATTCAAATTTTTTAATTTCTTTTTTATTTAATTAGGTGTTTCATTACTCAAGATAGTCTTATAACACCAATAATAACGTTAGCCTTAAATTTTTCGATATTGGCAATTGTCGTATTTTGTTACGCAAAGACATTACGAGAATTAAATTCGATTCAATTAAAAAAAGATTATAAATCAAGATTTGATACTCTTTCAAAACATAAAAAGATTGAACCAATAGTAGTGAGAAAAATTATTGGTTATGTACTTATTTTCATTATTCAATGGACTCCCGCTATGATTTACGTCTTTTGTCAAATAATTGGTGTAAGTTATTAATAATAATATTATTGATAATAATAATAATAATAATAATAATAATTATAATGTTTTTATATTATTATTATTATAAGTTTTATTCCGTGCATCATCATTTGATTAATCATATCATTAATCATATCATTAATCATTTCATTAATCATATCATTAATCATATCATTAATCATATCATTAATCATTTCATTAATCATTAATCATATCATTAATCATATCATTAATCATATCATTAATCATATCATTAATCATTTCATTAATCATTAATCATTTCATTAATCATTAATCATATCATTAATCATTTTATTTTAAAATAGTATGATGAAATGTGGATTTACTTAGTAACTGATGCGACTGTAAACTTGGGTGGTATAGGAAACATGATACAATATATAATAAATGAAGGATGGCGTAATGATACAAGTGGAAACCTTAACGAAACTTGTGATATGTCAGCTGTAATAATTCCTGCTCCTTCTTCTAATGATTCGGATTATCCAAATAATTCTCCTGCTCCTACTATAAGTTTACCTTTTCATCATCAATCAAAATCAAGAATTAATGATTTGATGTCTATTAAAATTGATGATTCTAAACCAAAATTATTTTTACCTGATACTTTAAATAATAGTTCTCCTACTTTAGTTCCTAGTATTGAAAATTTAAAAAGTGATAGAAAAGATGATTTTAAAATGAAACAACAACGTGAAATTATACAAAGAGATATATCGGTTTCTTCTTCTTCATCACAAAGTGATCATAGTAATATTATGAATGAATTGGATAAAATTATTGTTAGACATAATGATGATGTTATAAGACATGGTGGTATTATGTCCAGGCAAAATGGTACCACTTTAACTCGTGAACAAAGTTTAAAAACTTTTAGAAAAAGTATTAAAAATAAGAATAATAGAAATGATACTGTAAGTTGGCATAGATTTGGAAGTGGTGGAAATAGTCGAACTTCAATAAGAGGTTTATTACAAAGAGTTGAAAGTTTTAGAAAAGTTAAAGACCCTAAAATTATTGATCCTAAAAATACTGCTGATGAAATCAAAGAAATTGATGAAGAAAATCTCCCCCCTGGTGGGAATTCGACCTATTCTTATCTATAATCAATTGGTTTAAATGTTTATTATAGAACGTTCTTTTTTTTATTCTTTTGGTATATGGAAAAAAAATCTTTATAATTATAATTATTATTTTTGGGAATTCTGGATTTTTTTTCATTATTAAATATAGTAACCGTATACGTACAATGTATATAAATTTTATTTTTAGTATATATATATATTATCATTATTTATATAGTTATCTGTTCTATCTATAGTTTTATTATTCTATTTCATCGCTGTTCTGTCTATAGTTTTATTATTTTATTTCATCGCTCGCTTCTGAAAAAATAACCTGGAACGTCGCATCGGCAAATGGATCAAAAAGGCAACGAAAAAAAAACAAAACAAACGAAAACATCGAAAAAAAAAATCGAAAAGGCGAAATCGAACTCAAAAATTCCAAAATAACAAACATTCTACATATTATCCATATCCAAACTATCCATACTATCAATACTATCCGAACCTTTCCCTTCCAACACGAAACTACGTATGAACTGACTGATTGAACCCTTATTAAAGAAAAATTTTTTTTTTCCAACTAAAAATGCAGTTGCTGCTGCTTTATGCGCTTCTTTTTATATTTTTTATATGGAAAGATGCGCATTGTACATTCTTTACTTAAAAAATTTGTAATTATATTGCTAGATCTGTGATTTTTAAGATATTTTTCACATGTACTTAACAGTACTGACAAGTATTGAAGGAGAAAATAAATAAACAAATTTTATCTCGATTTACATATTTTTTATATAATAAAAAAATAAAATACCATTGGTAAATCATTTGATCGATCGAGAGTCACTGATGTCGATATTTTTTTTTCTAACTTTGAAAAGATAAAAAGATAAACACACATTTAAATCGACCAAACGATAACGATAACACATGTGCAATTCAGTAAGAAATTATAATAAAAATAGTGTTGACTCGTAATCTACAGATTATCTTTACCTTATATATACTTTTTGAAAGTGATGATTAACGATGATATACAATGTTATAATTACTTGTCAAAAATTTAACCGGTTTCTCCTCATGTAAATTAACGATCGAAATAAATTACAACTAAACCAATTAAAAATTTGTTTAATAATCAATTTTTCTTTCAAATTTATTCTGTACAACAATTTTTTATTTTACCGAAAAAAAAAAAACAACCCTTAGAACATCGTAAAGTAATTCATTTGTACGCAATTTCAAACAAAGAATTATTTCAAACAAAGAATAACTTAAAAAAAATAAAAAAATAAAAAAATAAAAAAAAAAATGCTAAGCCTACCAAAGAAAAATACAACACTTGAAATAATTTTCGATAATGATACTTGTATAATGTATGGATTACCTGAAGAATCGGAAGGATGTAAATTAAAAGGAAAAGTATTGTTGACTAGTACTAAAGGATTGAAAATAAAAAGTTTTAATTTTGCTTTTATCGGTAAAACAAATGTTACTTGTTGTCCTTTTATAACTTCTACGAGACCTGAATGTATGTATCATTTTTTTTAAATAACGTTAATAATAGCATTAATAACGTTCATAATGTTTATAATTTTCGAAACTTTATAACATTAAAAACGTTAATAATGTTAATATAACTTTATAAGATAACAAAAGAGATTGTAATATTAACAACGGTTTATAACAATTCATATAGGTAACGAAACACAAACAGTATGTCGTAGAGAATGTTCATTCCCTTCACCTCCACGAATTCCTCCTGGAATTCAAGAATTTAAATTTGAAGTTGATCTTCCTGGTCATTTACCTTCTTCATTCAAAGGCACACGTGGAAAAATCGAATATTGGTGTTACGTAATTATAGAAAGACCAATGTTTCATGCTGATATATCAATAAAAAAACCTGTGATAATTCGACGTTCTTTAATACCAAATGATATATTAGCTTCACCAATTACTTTACAAGATCGTTTAACAACTTTTACTGAAGGTATATTAGATGAAAAAGTTCAATATCATATTAATGCTCCAATAATGGCTTATAGAGAAGGTGGGTTGGTTTCTATTCAATTATCTTTGAAACCATTAAGTTCCAATATAATTGTGAAATCGGTTGAATATGGTTTAAAAGAGGTTGTACATTATCATAAATCGGGTTTTCAAGATGATGATAATTTAAATAATTCAATAATAGATGAAAAATTTCCTCTTGGAAAAAAAACCATTACTTTAAATAATAATAATAATAATAATAATAATAATAGTAATAATAATAATAATAATAATAATAATAGTAATAATAATAATAATAATTCAGATTCAAATTCAAATTCAAATTCTCAAAATGATCCTAATTTAGTACAAATTAATTTTAGACTATGTCCTTGGGTAAATAGTGATCTTGATAGTTCATTAATTAATGTTATTCATCAACTTTCTTTCACTATTGAAATCGAAATTTCTCAACTAATTATTATTGAAGGAGAAAATTGTACTAGTGGTTTAATTGACAATTCTAATTCTACTTTAAATTCTTATTATGATAATTCCGATGATATTTCTGAAGAAGAAGAAAATCTTAATTATATTGATGATTATATTAATAGATTTAGATTTTCTTCGGTTTCTCGTTTTTCTAACTTTTCTTCTTACGCTGATTCGGAGATTAGAAATTCTTTTATTGAACCTAGAACAAGGCTATCAATATATCCTTCTCCTGCTTCTCCTCTTTCTTCTCCTCTTTCTGTTTCCGCTCCAAATAATTTTGATTCTCCTTATAGTTATAATGATTATCTTCGTCGTTCAAGTTTTTCTGATATACCTTCTCAAATTTTATATAATTCCGATACACCAAGTTCTCAATCATCTTCTCAGTATTCTGATGTAAACTTTCATCAATCATCAAGTACTATGTCTGATTTTCATCGTTCTTCTCACCGTTCTTCTCATCATTCTTCTCATCATTCTGATACAAACTTTCTACAATCTTCAAATGCTATGTCTGATTTTCATCGTTCTTCTCATCATTCTGATGTAAATTTTCGACAATCTTCAAACGCTATGTCTGATTTTCATCGTTCTTCTCATCATTCTGATGTAAATTTTCGACAATCTTCAAACGCTATGTCTGATTTTCAACGTTCTTCTCATGCTTCTCGTCATTCTGATGAAAACTTTCGACAATCTTCAACTTCAAACGCTATGTCTGATTTTCATCGTTCTTCTCGTTCTTCTCGTTCTTCTCGTTATTCTGTTGCTAACTTTCGACAATCACACCATTCTGATGTAAACCTTCAACAATCAAGATCTCTTAACATTCAAAGTTTAAATAATCTTATCAATCATCGTGAAACATTAAATAATACTACTTTGAAAAAAACAATTTCTCATAGAGAACAATTATCTTTAGAAATTCCATTAATTATAACAACAAAATCAAGTTATAGTTATCATTCAAATAGAACTAGTATGAGAAGTAATTTTAGAAATAGTATGATAAATAATATGGGAAGAAATTCTACAAATATTGATAATGAAAGATCTCCTCCTTATTCTATGGTTGATGAACCTCCGGCTTATATGTATGCAGCTTTAGTACCTCCTCCACCTCGTTATAATCAAGAGTGATGAATTATAATAATTATAATGAATGATATATTTATGTAATAACATTTTTTTAAAAAACAAATTTTTTTTTTGTATGTATTTATTTTATTATCTTCATTTATTAATGTAATAATTTAAATTGTATAATTTATTTCTATTTATCTATTGTTATATTCTTTTTATTTTTTTTTGGTGGATTGGTGAATTTTGTCTTTATTTTAGTCCTCCGAATTTATTTAATATATATTGTTAAAGTTTTGTGTAGAAGTTTTTGCTTCATGTCTTCAATAAATAAATATTCAATTAAAAAATTAATTTCTTTATTACATAATTTGTTAGTTGATAGATTAACTAATCTATATTACTTAGAGGTATTACCCGGGTCACGGGTCGAAAATTAACCCGGGTCAGAATTTAAAATAGCCAAAATTTGCTAAAATAATATTTTAATGTGTATTATATGTTGTACCTATATAATCATATTGATAGATTACAATTTTACTAAAGCCTTACCGAGATAGTACGTGACAGTTTTTGATAAGTCATGAGTCAAAAATTGTATTGTAGTATTGATAAAGACTAAAAAACTCGAAGAAATTTTTGATACCGTATAAGCGCGAAATAACGCTCATGGAAGTTATTTTGAAAATAGAATCCTTCAAAAATAGTTTATGTGGTCTCGAATTGGCATCCGTTGGCGTTCCGAATTAACGTGGAGTAGCATATAATAATTGTTGGAAAAATGATACACTCCATAAGTGCATCCTTTATAAGCGCACTTCACACACACTTTCTTTCCATAAGTGCACTTCACATACATTTCTTTCTATTAGTGCACATCATTTGATCCGTGTAATGTAGCGTGCAGTGTAAAAAAATTCAATGTGCACATGTAAGGATCGCACATGAAATTTTCTTATTTTAATATGAAGAAAGCATGTGCTCATATTAGTGTGCACATATTTTTCAAACTGAAATTTTTACACTGGTGATGTAACATTATATGTAGATTACATTCCGTAAGAGCACTTTTTTCTAATTACATACATTTATGAGGGATGTCTAAAGCAGAGCAGATCTTATAATATATTTATTGAATTAACTTTAGGATTAGAATCATCTTATATTAGGGATAGATTAGGTTTAAACCAATTATATATA
>CAJVPY010000536.1:0-26127 GCA_910591965.1 Dentiscutata erythropus | reverse complement strand
GTAGTAGTTTTTTATAGCGAATAAGCATTAAGAAGTTTTCTATTTTGTTATGTATTGTATCAAGAGTTGGTTTGGATGAGCCAGAACCATCATAGTAGATACCTAGATATCTAATTATGTCTGTAGGTTTTGTAGGAGAAATTGCTTGATTATTAAATATAAGAATATGATTTAATGTTTTGGAGTTTTTGGAGGATATATGAAGCAGATCAGATTTTGTTGGATTGACTTCTATGTTATTAATTTTGTATAAGGAAGAGGCATCATTGAGAATATTTTGTAAATCTTCAGAGCGTTCGCAGTGCCAAACAGTATCATCCATATAGGCTAATGGTGGAATAGTAATAGAGGTAGGGTTTGAATTAGATATTATGTCAAGAGGTGAGAGTGTAGATATTTTAAGAAAGGAGTTATTGTATTTTTGGGAAATATAGGTGAGAATGAGATTATAATATATCTTCCATAGTAGAGGAGAGTATGTTTCTCCTTGTTCTATGCCGGATTCAATGTGAATTGGTGATGTAAGACCATGTGCGGTAATTACTTTGGCTAGTCGAGAGGTATGTAGTAAGGTGGAAATTTATATTATAATAAAGAGTAAAATGAAAATGTATGTTGTTAAAGTAAGAATTAAGATGAAAATATGTGTTAGGGTAAGGATGAAAATGAAAATGCATATTAGAGAAAGGGTTAAGGTGGAATCATGTTTTAGCGTAAGGCATAGGGTAAAAATATTTGTTAGGATGAGAGTATTATTAATAGTATGTAATAATTTTAACCCAGTGTAAATTTTAATAATATAGATGCAATATTAGAAATTTAATAAGCTGATATAGTATACGTTTTATAAATATATATAGTACTTGTTTATATTCATGTCACGTAATTATAGCTTTTCCGTTAGATTATCAAAATTTAAGATCTGTAATATTCGAAACAGTTCATATTTTCATGGTGATACTTATTTTAAAGTTCAGTAACATAGATCTTTTTTGAGGTATATAAGCAGTTTGTTTATTAATTAATCTCTAATTATCAATTTTTATTAGTTAATTGTTAATAATCGATATTTATACAATTTTGTTAATCAGAATTCATGCATTTCTTGGTTAATTCGATATAACATTTAGTTTAGGAGTGAATTTAGGCCATAATTCATTATGTGAATAATATTAATTGCAAGAACTGGCAACTATTTAAAGGATCTTTACCCAGTAAATATAACTGTCATAATAATTCTAAAACTATAAGTGTCTGTAACTTTTGTGTTAACAAACTTTCAGGGTAACTTATTTTAATATTTTACTATTTTAGGAATATACCTTTTGAATTTGAAAGAATACATATAATAAAAAAAGATAAAAAAAAAAGATATATGTTAAGTATTCAAGATTCAAGCTTACATTTTTATTCATGATTCTCAAACCTTAGTACACAAAACTTACCAGTACAAAAATATATAATATATATATATATATCATAGGTGGGAACAGAATTTAAGTTGATTCGGAATTTTTAAGGTTAGGGTTTGGATTTTTAGTATAATAAAGCACAATAAGGCCTATAATACTATAAAGGCAAAATTATTCACAAGTTGTTATGATATATATATATTATATTATAGTAAAAAAAAGCAAATAACAAAAAACGTAGAAATTCAATAAACTAAGTAATATATGTTTAAAAATTGCCTTTTTTTGCGTCTCATTTACTTTACCAAAAAAAATTGATTATGACTGATTTTTTGCTGATTATGAATCCTTGGATTGTCTTCTCTTCATGTATATAGTTATTGGTATTGTGAAAAGATTAAAAACTTTTAGTAATAAAGTATGACTGTGAACCAATAAAAATTGATAGACCATTCTAGAATCGATCTAGAATGAAATCTGTTACACAAAATATGATTTACCAAATATGGAAAAATTCCTGACTGTATTCAAGAAAGCTTTTATAAATCTGATAAATAATGTTTTTTAAAAAAATAATTAAATGTGAAGTCTGTTTTTATTTTAATATATTAATTTTGCCATAATTTGTAAGAATGTGTTAAAATATGTAAAAATATATAAGAATATATAATTTTTTGCCCATCTCTAGTATAGGTGCTAGTTAAAATTCTAACAAACAAAATCTCGACAAGTCATAATCCTAACAAAAAATCTCAACAGTAAAAACCTTGACAACAAAAAATTATTAAGTTTATTTAAGTTAAAGTAGGGTTAAGTAAGTGTATATCTTATAGTGTGTATCTAGGTTAGGGTTAGGGTTTAGTCAATTTTATATAGTAAAATTGCTTAACAAATGCTTTTTTTAATTGTTGAAATTTTTATTTGTTGGGATTATGACCTGTCGAGATGTTGATACAAACTCATATGTACATACATACCAGCTACCCGATTTGTTACATCTAAGATTTTATTATATAAACTTCATAAATTATACAATATATGAATAAAACCTTAGTCCTATGCTTTTTAAACTAACTTATTGCCAAGGTTTTTATGAATCAAATGGTATAAAAAATACTTCTCCTTATAAAACACCATGCTCTTGAATATTGGCAATTATTTTTATCTATCTTTATCATATTCTTTTCCAGTTCACAAATTCATGATATAAAAGTGATTTAGCAATTGCATTAGAACAAGAGCTTTCAGCAAAATGAAACTTTTGAAGGCTGATATATTTTTAAAGTAGTGAAGAAAATCAAAAAAAGCTGTTTTATAATAAAAAAATCACTTATTAATTTGATATAACTGATATATTTAAGCTATTCAAATTTATTAATACTTACCATTATTTTACTCTTAACTAGTTCTATTTATTTAAGATAATTTAGATTATCTTGTTTATTTTGTTTAACTAATTGAAATTTTAGATTAATTAGGCAGTTTTGAATAATTGATATTATAAAAATAGTTCATATAATAATTCTAATTAAAGTGTAAATCTTATTGAAAAATAATATATTAAGTATAATATTTTTAATTAGGGTGATTTTCTTATATAGACTGAAGAATCTTGGATTTAAAATACAAAATTTGTGTTTAGTCTGAATAACTTGTAAAAAAAATAAATTATGTATTTGTATTTTGTTCTAGTGGTTTGTTGAGCAGAGTATTTGAAATGTTGTTGATTTTATTTATTTATGTTGATTATGTGGGCAAGATGTTAATAAATAAACAAATTTGACAAAAAAAATAATATTTCAAAGTTTATTTTCTCAAGAACTATTGATCTAAATTACATTTCCTAGCACAAGTCTATGTGTTAAAGATTGTTTATTAATTGACATATTTAAATTATTTGAATTAATTTTATTTGAAAATTGTATAAAACTTTATTCAAATAAATGTTTTTTAATAAGGATAAATCTATTTGTAACAGGATGTTACGTGCTTATTTGTAACAGTTTGTCTATAACTCAAAATTTTACTAAGATAATCTCTTTTGTGCTATTAATGAAAAATGATCCTCTTGCAATTTTGTATTAATCTTGACAATAATTCTAAACCTAACTTTAACACTAACCCTAACACTAACACTAACACTAACCCTAATACCATTACAAATAAGCATGTACATCCTGTTACAAATAAATTTTTTTTTTAATAAATATACAATTTTTTTGTAAATTTGAGACTTTCTATATCTTAGTTCTAAACTTAATCCAATTATTAATAACTTGCAACTAGCCTGATATCTCCTAATATAATAAATTCATGCAAGAATAGCTCTAGTAACCTAACAAACCTATTGAATTTTTAATAAACTGTCTTCAACCTTGATCTGCAGAACAATGTAGAAGTAAAGGAAATTACATTGCATCTTGGAAGATAAAAGCGATCATATTTAATGGTTTGCTTTGATGTAAAATGAAATTAGATAGTTGATTAGTTAAAAATAGAATAAACCAACAGAATCCTTTATTTTAGAAAGATACTGTCCTTGAATCTTGTATATAAGGCCCTTACTTTCACCTTGCTTTGGTATTAGACTTTGAATTCTCTTATATTACTTTCGAATTCTTATATAAATAAGCATTTCTTATCTCTTTTAATTTGTTATTTACTTTATCAGTTAGATAAAGTAGCCATGTCTTCATACACGTTAAATTTCATTATTTTTCAAATAAAAACTTATTGAACATTATCACGTGACCTCGTGACTTGAACGTCCAGTTAAAATCAATAATACTAACCTTTTGTATCTTCATATACAATTGTTGTCGGTGCCTCTTTCGAATAAAGCCTTATAAATCATCTTTAATAAGTTGCATATTTGACTTAACCTCGATAACCCATTTCACCATTGTTATAGTCTTCATACTATAACACCCCGGTCCCTTGAACTACTTGAAGAGGTACCGTATTGTAGCGAAATAACGTGCCGGAATGTAATTTTAAAATTTGCCCTAAATTAAGCTTAATTCAGGTCATTACTCTAAATAGCGCCCCAATACGGTTGAAACATTTAAAAAAGGACATGTTGATCACTCAAAAAAAATTTACCCCGTGATCTGCATGACAAATTGAGTGACTAATACATACTGTGCACCCATACTATACATTTCTGGCCACCAATTCATTTTCTACGTGCAGAAAAGGAAGGAATAAGAATTGACTTTGAGCACCACCGTAAACTGTCGGGTATATACTATACGCGGGTTTAAAACATGGGGTAAAATACAAAAAGACTGGGTATATAAATAGGAAAAAACCAATAAATAGAATTAACCCCAATTATCGGACCCACGCCCATACAAGAGACCCACGGGTCTAATTATAGGTTTTAAAATTGATGAAATGTAACAGAATTGGGTCTTTGTATCCGTCAGTTTATAGTAATTGGCGTAATTTTACTTAAAGGGGACGATGTTTTTAATCCTTTGATTTTAACTCTAGCTACACTAAATGTCATTTTCAAGATTTTCGTTGGGGCTTTCCTATTTTAAGAGTTGAGTTACGGTACAATTAAATTTGTACACATCGTACGAGTATATATTTGTCAATACCAAACGATAAGTCCTTTAACAAAATAATGGCAAATACTTCAGAAGAGTGGCTTAAGAAAGCCATTTCGGATGGACATATTAATTATATTGAATATGATCAATTTACTAAATATGAAAAAATTGGTGACGGAGGTTTTGGAACAGTTTCGAAATACGAATGGAAAGGTTGTGCGTTGACGGTTGCTCTTAAAAGTCTCAAAGTCAGTACAAATTTCGATACAGAGATCATTCAAGAATTTATCAAAGAGGTATTATATTAAGTTTTATTTACTATATATAATTTACATAGTTATTTCGTATTATTTGTTAAATTCCTATGATTCATGTAATAAAAGCTTAGGCTGTTGCGGATGGTTTCTAATCATCCAAATATTATTGCATTTTATGGAGTTACGAAAGGTATTTTTTTAGTTTTGAAGTATATATTATAGTAAACAATTAATTTAAAAAAGCTTTTATTATAATTAAATAGATAATGATGAGCAATACAATATGGTGTTGCATTATGCTAATAACGGAAATTTACGAGGATACCTTAAAGAAAATTTTATAAACTTGCAATGGGCAGATAAATTATATCTTGCAAAGGAAATAGCACTTGGTCTTATGTTTTTACATAATAATAATATCATTCACCGGGATCTTGTAAGTATATTACATTACACAGTTCACGGTATAATATTTTTTAATTATAGCCAAGCAATTTAATTTAAATTATTTTTATAGCATTCGAAGAATATTTTAATAAATCAAAGACAGCCAAAGATTGCAGATTTTGGGTTATCAAAACAAATAAATGAAGAATCGATGACTTCAAATTCAATTGCTCATGGGATGCCGGCATACATGGAGCCGAAATGTCTTGAAAACCGCAAATATAAGCGTAATAAGAAATCAGATGTCTATAGTTTTGGTGTAATTCTTTGGGAAATTTCAAGTGGAAGGCCGCCATTTCAATCCTTCGCAAATGAGATTGTTGTCATTAACATATTCCAAAAACTTAGAGAACGTCCGATAGAAGGTACACCATCACATTATATTGAGCTTTATGAGCAATGTTGGGATCATGAACCTTCTAAACGTCCAGAAATAAAACAAATTTTCGAAATTATAAATCAAAACGACGAAACTTTTTCATCAAATAATGATTTAAAAGTACAAGAAATCACAACAACATCATCTCCGCTTTATTTACCCGACACAAAAATTTTGGCCTTTTATAGTCCCATAGTCTCTACGATAAATGCATTAGCCAAACATATTTATGAAATTTATGAGATTCGGAATGCACCAAAGAAATTTGACTAAACGAGTAAAAAATGCAGAAAATTTCATAGGGACAATTATAAGAAATTTAGGTGGATATGAAAGAAAATTTCGGCAAAAAGCATTTTATTTAGCTTTTAAACAATATGAAAATGTTCTAACAAATGTTGGAGAATATACAGAAAAAATTTCAAAACTTAAAGGTTATAAAAAATATCTTAATGCAAAGGAAACTAAAGAAAAATACAAAAAATTGACAGAAGAATATGATGCATGCATGAGAGATTTGCAATTTATTACCACTTCTAGTAACGATGATAGAGAAAAAGAAGCTCAAAGAGTAGAAGAATCTCTAAGCGAAGTCGAGGAAGTAGGTAGAATTATTAATATACAAAGTTGATAGCAGAGTTTTATATGATATTAATTCCTATAAATATTTTTACCTATTTTTAGACTCTCAAGAAAGTTGATTGTGGAATCGATAATGTCAATCAAAAACTTGACGCGTTAATTCAAAGTATAGATCTTATACAATCACAAATAACAGATCAACCAAGTAATGTACCTACACGAAGAATTGATCCAAGTGAACTTAGAAGTCCTCTTTTTAAAATTGAAAAAGACATTCGTAGTAATATCTTTAAAAAGTCTTATGGTACGATTGATGTTTCATGCAAATCCATTAGAAATTTCAAAAATTTTGAAAGTGAATTGGCATTACTTGAAAAATTAAGTCAATCCCCATATATTCTCAGTTTTTACGGTCTCTCAAATGTTGATAACCGTGATGTTATGGTTTTTGATTGGGCTGAATATGGAACATTAAAAGATCTTTATGATAAATTTGATATCCCTTGGACTAGAAAAATACAGATTATTCGAGATATCTGTCGTGGTCTTGTATTTTTACGCAGTGTAAACATTTTCCGTTGTGATCTTAGGTGTGAAAATATTTTTGTAAGTTTAATTAATATTATACGTCATATGTAGAAATTTAAGTATTAACCTGAGGTATAAACGGCCATTTATTATTATTTTTTATTACAGATCATATAATAAACTTCTAACCCATCTTTATGTGGAAAGGTGGGTTAGACATTTATGTGATCGTCGGTAATGGATAACACGTCTTTATACCTTAGGTTAATTCAGCTTTTGCAAATGCCAGAATCTTAGGCCTGAGAAATTAGCTCATACTGCAGGTATCATATAACTTCGCTCCAAAGCTTTGGAATTTCGGCCTTGTATCTAATAAAGGAGGGTCTAATAAAATAATAATGAATATTATTAATTGGATGGCTCCTGAATTACTAGAAAAATATAAACATGACAAAAGTTATGAAAGTGCATATACTTTTAATTGTGAAATGTTTAGGTATTTTATTGTTTAATCTAATAAAAATCACTTGGATTAAAATTTACTTATTATTTGCAATATTTAATTTTCATAGTTTTGGAATGCTTATTTGGGAGCTTTGTTATGAAAAATTGCCATATGAAAATTTGGATATCAAAGAAATATCTGAGCATGTTTTAAGTGGTAAAAGAGAAAAGCTTTTGCGTGGAAAGTTAAAAGAAGATGATAAAAAAATTCAAGAAGAATTTATTGACATTATTGAAAAGAGTAAGAGAGAATTAATTTTATTTATTCATTTTAATGATCTTTATCCTATTTATACTGTAATTATACCCTATATATTAATAAATAGCATGGCAGCATCTACCTCATCAACGAGTAGAAATTGCAAAGTTAGATAGAAGACTCGAAAAATTAGCCATTAACTACCCAATTTCTCTAGAAGAAGAATTACTACTCGAAGATAAAACATTAGACTTTGATGGAGAGGAGTATGCGCCGTCATTTAATCCATTAATGCCTCTTAATGAAGGAGTCGAGTTCCATAAAAGGGACGATTATGTAAATGCATGGAAATGTTTTAAACAAAATGCAGAGCTTGGCAATGTAGCGGCAAAATATTGGCAAGGATATTATTATTTAAATGGATATGATGTTGTCGAAATAGATCAAGAGCAGGCCGAACAACTCTTTAAAGAAGCTGCAGATAATGGTCACCCCGATGCACAATATCAATATGCGGTTTTATTATTTTCTAGTCTTAAAGAAGACGATCCTGATGAGATAAAAAAAGAAAATTTTGATAAAATCATGCGTTATTTTAAATTTGCAGCAGACAATAAGAATATTGATGCAATGTATTATTTAGGGGATATATATTTTAATGGAAAACTTAGAGTAGAAAAAAATGAACAACTTGGATTAGATTATTTAAAATTAGCAGCAAATAATAAGCATGAAAAAGCGTTTATTTTATTAACAGAATTAAACGCAAAATAATTTTTATATTTTTTTCAATTCCTTTTATAATAGGGTTTTACTGTGTCTAATAGTTAAAGTAATAACATTTCTTTTTGTCATAAAACGCTTATAATCATGGATTTTTAGGCATCCAGGAAATGTGTCAGGTTAGTGTGCAATGGCTGGATAGTGTTAGATTCTCTGGAAACTTGAATCAAAATAATTTTTAGCAATAACATTGTTAATAATGTTTTTTATATAAACAAATTATGGACAAGTTCATTGCTGAAAGTTTAAGTCAATTTAGTAGTTCATTCATTACATATCAGATCGTGAAAACTCGAATATTCAATTCATTAACCATACTTAAATACCGTAATACATATAATTTCTAATGCTTCAGCAATTTCAACAAATTTAGCCTTTTGATGTTTTAAGGTGAGACTTGAATATCTTTCAATGGACAAGCTGGTAGTTATTCTGTTATTCCAATAATCTAAATGGAACAAGAATTTGAGCTTTATCTTGCTTTAATGAAAAATAACTTGTCGAACAATAACAAATAAAAAGTAAACAACGTCCATCAAATTAAATATTTTTACGCAACAGTGTCATTCAGTGTTGGCACTTCAAATGACCAATGACCAAATGACTAAATGACTAAATGAATTGGTCATTGGTCATTTGGTCATTTACGTTTGAAATTTTATTTCATCGAAGCTCATTTTACAGACAAAGTAATTCTGGTCAATATAATTAGGGTTAGGTTAGAATTAAAGTTAAAGTTAATGTAATTTATAAAAAAAACATGCCGGCTTCGGTAAAATAGACTGTCGGTAAAATGAACTTGACGGTGAATAATTGTCGGTGAAATGTGGCGTCTATGAAGTGATTGTCGATGAAATAATACGGGCCCGATTCAAATACATATATAATATATTAGATTTACCAACACTGGTGTTATTAGACCTTAATTTTGTACTGTATTACAATGACATTATGAATTTTCATTTTTTTACTGTTATCTAACGAATTGAAATCAAAAAAAAAAGAATATCTAAACGTTATGACATTGAGTTGTAACGATTTATGAATCCTTTTTTTTTCCTTAAAGATCCAAAAATAGTTTTTTAAGATCCTAAAATAGGAAAAACTTTTACTAGTGACAATATTGAAAGTTATGTCAGTTGTGACATAAAAATACGGAGCATTGCAATTAGTGTTCTGCAAACCCGGCACATGCGGGTACAAAAAAAATGTTTAAGGCACGAGCATAACTTGATTTTAAAATTTGGGGCCAGGCACGATATAAGCAGTCACCAACAATAAAATTTAATAATGATTGTCATATACGCAACAAATGATACAATGATATTTAACTATATCATATATCTTTTTTTTTTTACGATTTACTATAACTCCAGTTATATTATTATCCACGGTAATAAGCAGGGTGATGATTTATATCGTTATTCGATAAATGAACCTAGTTGTGAAGTGATAATACATAGTATAGACTAGCATATGCGAAAAAACATTGTGGCACTGGCAAAAATTCAAGGCACAATAAAAATAATTACAGGCACTTGGGCACTAGTATTTCTGCCCGGTACAGTGCCAACAGTGCCTGGCATAACGCTAATTGTGCCCGGCACGTTTACTTGCAGAACCCTAATTGCAATGTATGGCTGGGATAATTTTAAAGAATAGTTTACAAACTAATATCAACTTTTATTTAAACCAAGTGCTAAATAGTAAAAAAAAAAAAAAGAATTATCTAAATACTTTTATTTCCTTAATGTTATGTATACAATCGCTATCGCTATAGTTATAAATTCTTAAAAATCTTTGCAATTTAACCGATTTTGAGACACCACAAGAACGTCGCCAAGTGAAAACCAGTAGGGTTGCGACCCAAACCTTTTGTTGAATTATGACATTACTGCGTATATTGGGTTTGGGAATCGGGATTTCCACTTAATTTGGGTCCAAGACAAAGATTGTCCCATTCCAATCAATAGTGTCAAACCTAACTAGGGATGGGTTCTGCTATAAACGACTACGATCGACTATAAGCAGATTGCTAATTCTTTTTTTTTGTTTTTTATAAGTCATTATTTAAGTTATTCAGAAGTAATTTTAGTCATAGTTGCATATTAGATAAATTCAAAACACCTCTAAAATTCAAAACCTTAAAATTCAAAATCTTAAAAATTCATCATCGGTTTCGCGGTCAGTCAAGTCGTTCCATAACTGATGATGAATTTAAGATTTTGAATTTTAGAGAAGGTATTTTGAATTTATCTTAGCTAAAATTTACCTCTGAACAACTTTAATTAATGACTTATAAAAAAAAAAAAAAAAAAATCAAAATTTAATAATTTGCTTATAGTAATCGTAGCCGTTTGTAGCCGAACACATCCCTAAATTTAACCAATTAAATTTGTTAAATTGATTATAACATATCGATATTGAAGACGTCAACTATTTGGTCTATGGATGGGTTCGGTTACACTATAGTCGACTATTAGCCGTAGTCGATTTTTAGCGACCGACGGCTTAGCTGACCGGCTAAAATTGTAGTCGATGATTTTTAATGTCCATTCTATAAAACATCCACATTGTGGACTCACTATACATGTCGATTTTTGTCAAAATCAAAGAATCGTCTAAAGCCAGGCATGTACGTACGTAGTATGCAATTTATACTCATTACATGATTTTTAATTTACAAATTTGCAGTGGCAATGATTTTCTGCAGCAATTAAACCAAAATACTGTTGTTATTAATTTGTAATTTCTGTGATTTTGAAAAATATACAAATTTGAAAAAAAACCAAAATTTTGTTGTTAATTGTAATTTTTGTGATAATTCTATGATTTTGAAAAAAATGCAAATTTTAAATAACTGTGCTTAACTAATCAAATAAGTCAATTGGTCTTAGTTAATTATTATGAATATTCATAATTGTAACATAATTATTTATTATAGGTATTCATAATCAATACAGATATTAGTAATAATTATAAATAACTATAATATCAGTAATAATTATAAATATTCAAAAATATATATTTGCAATATTTACAAATACTTAAATATAAAGAAATATATTCATTAAAAAAATTTAACTAAAGTATATTTCTCTAAAAAAAGCAAAATACAAATCTTTATTATTTTACATATTGAAAAGCCTAATTAACTATTTATCATATAAATAGTAATTATATAGAAAGAATAAAACAAAGGTTGAACAAAATTAACATGTTAAATTATTTTAATATCGCTGAGAAATAAAAGCCAGGATAAGTTGAGACCAGACTTAGATTATATTAATTTATTTCGTACCAACTCAGTCGAATGATTCGAATATTGTTTTAGTTCGTGAACCACAAGTTGACACGAGCCATCCGCTACAACAAAGATATTTTGATATTCATATTTTTTTTTTACACTGGGCCTTCTGTCCAGGTAAAAAAAAAACTAACCATGGAACGGTCTAGTGAAAACTGACTACTGAAACGGTTATACCTTCTAATTAGTTCAAGTGATTTTCACTGGAGCAATTCAGAAACAACATTGATATATATCTATCCAAAAAATTAAACATTAATTTAAATTCTCAATTTCTTATTTCGTACGATTCATATATTTTTTTGTGGTTTATTGATGATCAAAGACGAAAATGACATAGAGATGTTAAAAGTCCAGCCCGGTCCGTGTTGACACCCAAATGTTTTATTAAAGTTCGGTTCCAGGTTAGACTTGGAAATTGGTTCGCATTTCACGTGCATTTTGAATAGCCAAAAAAAAAAAGTGTATTAATGCATATTTTGCATTTTTTTTTTTTTGTTTCTAAATTTAATGTACAAGTTGCATATTAAATGCAAGTCGAGTCTCAAGTCAGACTTGGGACTGAATTTTAATAAAGACTCGACTTTTTTTGAAGTCGTCTCAAAAGACCGAACTTTTAACATCCCTAATGACATATAACATGATCTACTTGTAGGGATGTTACGGTAGGGTGCGGCCTAAACTAATTAAATCAAACATTAGTTAGGGTAATATATGAAGATCATTAATTTCAGATTTTTTATAGGTCATATATTTAAATATAAATTAAATTTACATTTTTTAGCACAAGTATCTGACAAAAGTATATATAATTTTTTTTTAAATTGAAGCTCTCAATAAGATCTATATGGTAATAGAGCTATTTTTTAAATAAAATTTTTAAGAATTCTGGAAAAAATTAATTAAATAATTAATATTTAATATTTATGTAATGATTTTAATAAACCATCGAAAAAAATAGCTATATTACCTTGTAGAGCAAAACGAAAGCTTCAAGTTAAAAAAAAAAATTTATACACTTTCGTTAGATACTTGTGCTAATAAATGTAAACTTAGTTTTATAATGTAATTATATAGATACGTACATATGTACATATAAATCGTTAACAAAATTGATAACCAAAATTTAGCTATTAATAAATCCGAAATTAGTGATCTTCATATATTACCCTAACTAATGTTTGATTTAATTAGTTTGGGCCGCACCCTAATGTTACGGTCCTACAAGAACCATGGTCCGAACCGGTCTTTTGGACCAGTTCGGCCAGTTTTCGGTCCTAAATTGAGGACCGGTCTGGACCAATCCATAGCCTATGGAATGACCTTATTAGCTAAAAAAAAAAAAAAATGTCGATGACCGTATCTATAAGTTTCCAATGTCTGCCTAACTTATTGATTTTTGATCGATAACTTGTCGATTCGGTCATTGTAATGATGTTTACGACTTAAGCCGTAACTAACTAAAAACTTATGTCACAAATAGTTACGACAAATCATTGGGATGATTCTGCTGCATCATTAAGTCATTGGCAATTTTTTCAATTGTCAAAGATTTATAATGATAGCTATAAGGTCTTTTTTATATAAAACCAGCCAATAGACCGATTTATAGACCGGTTATGGACCACCGCGGTCCTCTGGTAGAACTAGTCTTTAGGACCAAACCAAAAAAAGGAAATCAATTTTGTAAATAAACTAAGTGCCTAAAAATAGAAGTTTAGGATTAGGACGTTAGGGCTGTGAGCTTTAGCGATAAGTTGGAGTTTCTTATATGTAAAATTCCATTCCGTCATTTTTTATTAGTCCACAAAGGTCAATTTAAACACTAGTTTTTGAGTATTTTCGCTTTCTTTGCTTTTTTTCTTCTTTCGCACATGTTCGGATTCTATGTCGGGCTGATCCGGAATACCCAAAATTTGTCTGATTAGCCAATTCCTTTTTAGAGGTTTGTATTACTGGCGCAATACGTAAGTGGATGCCTTATCTACTTGTGTGACATCAAGCTATTCCTAGATTCACGGAAGCACAAATGATATTAAAAAGGTATATAGCATTTAATATTAACGAATGAACAAAGGTTAATGAATTTTACATTTCGTGTTACATATATAGCGTAACAAAGACGATGAAACGAGTAAGCTAACTTTGAGAAAGATGACAAATTCTTCAGAAGAATGGCTCCAAAAAGCTGTTTTCGAAGGATATATCAATTATCTTGAATATAATAAATTCACTTACATTGGAAGAATCGGTGATGGAGGATTTGGTTCAGTTTCTAAATATGAATGGAAAGGTTGTAAATTAACAGTCGCACTTAAATGCCTTAAAGCTATTGATGAACCTTTAAATGAAGAAGTTATTAAAGGATTCATTAAAGAGGTAATATTTATCTTATATAAAGCTATATGATAATTATTAACTTTATTTTTGGTATCATAAATTTATATGTTTAATTTTTATATTTTAGCTTAAGCTATTACAAAAAGTTGACAGTCATCCAAATATTATCACATTCTATGGATTTACAAAGGGTGTGCCCATGTTTTTTTTCTTTATTTTAAGAGCATGATATAGAAAACTACATTAATTTAAATAATTTTATTAACGAACAGACAATTATGGACATTATAATATTGTTTTACAATACGCTGACAATGGAAATTTGCGGGAATATCTGAGGACTAATTTTACGAAATTGAAATGGATAGAAAAACTACACATTGCCGAGGAAATAGCGCATGGTCTCGTATTCTTACATGATAATAACATTATTCATCGAGATCTGGTAATATTTGAAATTATATATTTAAATTATATTTAAATCACATTTAATTAGTATCAAGATAATTTTAACCTATATTATTTTATAGCATTCAAAAAATATTTTAATTCATCAAGGTCAGCCAAAGATTGCGGATTTTGGACTGGCAAAACATATAAATGATACATTGACAACTTCAAATTCAACTATCCATGGAATGCTTGCTTATATAGATCCTCAATGCTTTACAGACGAAGGATATAAACGTGATAAAAGATCAGATATTTATAGCTTCGGAGTAATACTTTGGGAAATTTCAAGCGGTAGACCACCATTTCAATCGTTTAAACCAATCGTGATGCTTGGTTATCATATATCTAATGGAAAAAGAGAGGAACCTGTAGATGGTACACCTTCTCAATATGTTGAGCTTTATGAACAATGTTGGAATGCGAATCCTACTGGTCGCCCAGAAGCAAATATTATTCATACAAGTTTAAGTAAATTTATTTCTGAGGAAAGATTAAGCGATGATAATGATTTAAATAAATACATTATTGTAAGTCCCCTAGATCAACAAGTCATAATTTCATCAACGTCATCGCTGTCTAGTGCAACAACAAGTTTTACAGAATCAAGTTCATCTTGCTCAACGGACACAATATTTGAGAATAAATGTGCTGAAGCACGTGAGTGTTTTAATGAAGGCAGATATGTCAAGTCATTAGAGCTCTATAATGAAATTCTCAACGGCCAACATAGCATTGAAGATCAAAGCAATGCTTCAATCTGGAATCTTTCTAATAAAAATCTTGATTCAGAAAAAGTAAAGGAGCTGACCAAGGCTATTTGCAAGAATATTACCCTAGTTTCTTTGAACCTTGCAAATAATCAACTTGGTTTTGAGGAAGGAAAAGCATTAGCGGAGGCTATCTGCGAAAACACTAAATTGACTTTTTTAGATCTTGATGATAATCAACTTGGTCCTGAAGGAGGGAAAGCTTTAGCAAAATCTTTATACAAGAATAGTACCTTGGCTTCTTTATGTATTTGTAAAAACCAACTTGGACCTGAAGGAGGAAAAGCATTTGCGGATACTCTCTGCAAAAACACTACCTTGACTTCCTTGAATCTTTATAAAAATCAACTTGGTTCTGAAGGAGGAATCGCATTTGCAAAAGTTTTTTACAAAAACACTACTTTGACTTCTTTAAATCTTCAAAATAATCAACTTGGTTCTGAGAGAGGAAAAGCCTTAGCAAAGGCCCTTTGCATGAATATTACTCTAGAATATTTAAATCTTACAAATAATCAACTTGGTTACGAAGGTGGGAAAGCATTGGCAGAAACTCTCTGCAAAAACACCACTCTAATTTCTTTAGAAATCGCTGATAATCAACTTGGCTCAGAGGGAGGAAAAGAAATAGCGAAGGCTCTATGCACGAACACCACTCTAAAATCTTTAAATCTTTATAAAAATCAGCTTGGTTCCGAGGGAGGAAAAGTGATTGCAGAAGCTCTTTGCAAGAACACTGCTCTGATTTCTTTAAACCTTAAAAATAATCAACTTGGTTCTAAAGAAGGAAAAGCATTGGCAGAGGCTCTTCACAAGAACAATACTTTAACTTCATTGAACCTTTGGAATAATCAACTTGGATTTGAAGGAGGAAAGGCATTAGTAGATGCCCTCTGTAAAAATACCAAATTGACTGATTTAAATCTTTTTAAAAATCAGCTTGGCTTTATGGGAGGAAAAGTATTTTCAGATGCGCTCTTTAAGAACACCGCTCTAACATCTTTAAATCTTGGAAGAAATCAACTCGGATCTGAAGGTGGAAAAATAATAGCAAGGGCACTTTGTGAGAACGCTACTCTTACTTCATTGTATCTTCCATATAATCGACTTGGTCCTGAGGGAGGTAGAGCATTGGCAGAAGCTCTTTGCGTAAACAAAACTCTTAAATATTTGAATATTGAATGGAATCAACTTGGATCCGAAGGAGGAAAAGCATTAGCGGAGTCTCTTTACAAGAATAATACCTTAACTTTTTTGAATCTTTGGTATAATCAAATCGGACCTGAAGAAGGAAAAATATTATCGGATGCTCTTTGTAAAAACACCACACTGGTTTCTTTAAATCTTGGAGAGAATCAACTTGGCTCTGAAGGAGGAAAGGCGTTAGCAGATGCGCTTTGCAAGAATAATACTTTAACCTCTTTATATCTTGAATGGAATAAACTTGGTTCTGAAGGTGGAAAAGCAATAGCCAATGCTCTTAACAATAATAAAACTTTAACTTTTTTGAATCTTAAAGATAATAATTTTGACTTAGAAGTAGAGAAAATATTAGATAAAACTCTTATAAAAAATTCTGCATTGACTCTATTAAAATAATTGTTGCTGTTAAAACTGAGATTAGCTGAAAATTTTCCGAAAAACTTTTTTTTTAGAGCTAGGTAAAATTTAGAATTGTTAACTGTTAATAAGGTATAATAGGTTCAATAGATTTGAATAGAAACCCAAATTTTCAGCACCAGCCGTGATAATAATTTGTTATTAAATGTTTAAATAAACAATATCAGGTATAAAGTAAAGCATCCGCTAATGTATTAAAAAAAGAAAAAAGTATAAAAATTTTCGCAATTTAAATGGCAAGTGATGGAATTTATCATAGTTTATATACTTTTAGACGTATGTATTATAAGACGCACCTATGACTTTACGTTTTTTATATTTTCATAATTTTATAAATTTGATGCGAAAGATCAACGAAAACAAATAAATTATTCAAAAATTATTAATTTGTTATTATAAATAAAATTAATTTTGATAAACCATCACAAACTATTCTTTTCAACTATCTATACTTACTATGCTTAACTCTTTCTGGTGAAAAAGTTAATTATACATCCAAGTAAAAGATTCCAATATAGATATCGTACCTGAGAAATCTAATATAAATTCATAAATTCAAATTATAAATGTAATGAATTTTTCTATGATGCATTTGTACGAATTTCACTATTAAGCAATCTTTGAGCAGTATGAACTTTTATGTTTGTTTAGTTATTTCGAGCCATTTGAAGAGACCTTTTCTGAATTTGAAATAGGCCAATACGACGATTGATTGTAGTTTTCAGCTCCTCTTTCTGCAATTGATGGGTGTAGCAACAATATAGATTGAATGAATTTCATGAATATTTTTAAAGTTGGTGTCAGTCAAAATTTTATTCGTGCGATTGCTACTACACTATTTCTATGGTCAATAGTTTGTGACATTTCTTCGTCTATAAAATTTTGTTCACTTAGAGGTGCAATACATTATGAGATTTAATAAGTAAAACGTAAGAACATGTTTTGGCAGAAGAATTTATTTATCTTTTTCAGCAGCTGACTAGTGATTTAAGTTGGCTATGGCAGCCGCGGCTAAGCTGGCTTAGCCGGCCGAGCCAGCCAATATAATATGATCGGCTGGCTAATGCGGCTAAAGATGATATCGATATGATTTAGTATATAGTAGGATTCCGGTAAATTCCGAAAAGGAAAATAAATGAACATAAAATACAAGCTAAATTTACCGAAATTTTCCGGAAGTATGGTATTTAGCCAGCCGATTAGCCGATATTTTAGTCAGCTAGCTTAGCCAGCCGACTAAAACCTTACGGCTTAAATCACTACAGCTGACTAATACGTTACACGGCATCATAAAATTGATCACACGAAAATAAGCTTTAACTCTTCATGATTATATGTTTAACACTTCGTGATTATATGTTTAACTCTTCGCGATTAAATGTTTTCTTAGTAGAATATAATATGAGAAGAGTACCTCGTGGTTTACTGAACTTTTAGTAGTTTGACACAATTGAACCGCGAAGTACAACTTAACTCAATTAGAAATATTTACTGAATAATAAGGGCAGACTACCGTCATAAGTTACCGGATAAATCCGTTATCAGTCATGCAGATGTCTTAAACTTAATTATTTGGTCAAATGATTTAAAGTCAGCCTAAGAAGTTGAATTCCTTTTGAATTCAATTTCTTAGTCTGATTTTAAATCCTTGACCAATTAAACCAGTTATCAGCAGTGCCTGCCTGATAACTATTAATTATTTATTATTGGGAGTCAGGTTGTTTAATTAAAATAGGTGGGTTAGTCGTGCCATAAAAATGTCGCAGTTTCGTGATCACCGACCTCTTCCGACGCAATAATTCAGATAATCATTACATTTAAAGGATGTTCTATAGAATAGGTGGGCAAACTCCGCAACTCCGCTAAGTATCTATTAATGATTACTAATCATTAGCGAAGCTTATTTCTTATATTGCCCACCTATTATATAGAACATCCCACAAAATAGTGTCATATCTAATTGTAACATGGGTGTCATCACTTTTATTAATAATAATAGTATTAATGATTAATAAAAAGTGACGACACCCATGCTACAATTAGACATGACACTATTTAGTGTAACAACTTGTCGGACTTCACGATGGCATGTTTTGATTGAAGACCCCATATTATGTAAATTTAAAAACTATCGCTATTAATATTTAATAATGTAATGCGTAATCTGAATTTTCAGGTCGGAAGAGGTCGGTGATCACGAGACCGCGACATTTTTATCGTTATGGCACGACTAACCCGCCTAATTAAATAGTATGTTGGGCAGAGTATGTATTTGGACAGTTAATATGATTGAATTGTTTAGTTCTGTTTCCAGAATTTAGTTTATTACTAACGAATACGGGATACTAATATTGATTAAAAAATTTATATGATGTAAGAATCTGATTCTCGCGTGCAATATAAAAATTTATAATAAGAACTCAGTTGTCCAATTTTAACACATGAGAATGGGCTTATTTTTGGTAAAAAACAAAGAATTAGCGTATTATAACTAATGATTTAAATTCGTATTTTAATAAATTATACCTACCTAAATCGAAAAAATGAGATTATGAATTTTTTTTATATATAAATCTTATTCGCTCGTGAATTATCAATTAAATTTACAAGTTCTTCATTGAACCTGTTAATAATTAAAATAAGCATTTCTGGAAAAATACGATAGGCCAAATCAAGTTTAAATAATTATTAAATATATTAAAACCAAGACTAACAATTTCAATAAATACTTTCTTTCTATAAATATAGCAAATTATTCAATGCTTAATTGTTTCACACCCTTATTCATTAAATCTACCCACTCATTTACAGAATCTTCATTCGAATTATAATTATCTATTTCACAAGTTTCATTATCATATTCCATATCCATCATCAAAAATAAATTATCCCAATAACCTAATTCAGATAACCTAATGGGCGGTGATTTTTCAACGAACCAGTCATGAGCTTTCAATCTTTGTTGCCTTTTGGTACTGGTGTTTGATATGGATTTTGAGATAATAGGTGATGATGAAACAGATGATAAAAGGTCAATTAATCTTAACTCTAATAACAATAATTCAAAAAAATTTGATACAATGTCTATCTGTGTAAGTTCTTTATAATCATCTGCAATGATGCCTTCTTTATCATCATCTTTAGTGCTGTTATCTTTGTTCAAAATCATGCCCCCCTTTCGACTACTTCTATTAGTATTACTTTTATTGGAAGTTAAATTTGCATCAGCTCCCGTTGAAGCCTAAAAAAAAAAACAGGTAACAAAATAAATAATATTATTAAAAATAAATACAAAAAAAAAAAAAACAATCATTTAAATATTATACATACTAATTGTTGTGGATCTAAAAACTTTTCAAATCGCTCAGCCCGTCTTCTACGTCGTTCTAATTCGTCAGCATCAACAGCAATCATTGAGTCTTGAGAAATTAAGTTTGTTCGTTGTGAAAGATTTTCATTGCTGGTATGATTCTGATTATTGCGGCGCAAGTCATTATTAGTGCTCTTGCTTACAGCTCTACCTACAACGCAATTGAAACACTAATGTAGACGGAATTGTTGAATTCAGAATTGACCTATAGATGAATTAATGTTAAGCAAACCTCGATTTTTTCCTCCTCGATTTCCTCTAGGATTATTGTTCCGCTGATTATTGGAATTAGAATTTGAATATTTACGAGTCATTTCGTTTAAAATACTTCAAAATGTTTTTTTTTCAATTTACGTATAAATAAAGTAAAAATAACGATCAGTGTAGTTGTGAAACGCTTTATGTATCTGTGATTATGTAATCATGTGTAACTACTGTACTCGGGAATACACCGTAATGTTTTTATTTCCGTATGGCTTTATTAATTAGTGCAGGTAATACAAGCTTCTGGAAAGACGCTTAGAGGCTATAGATTTGCAAATTATAATCTATTAAATCTGTAAATTTAAAATTTCGTTTCCAACATTTTTAATTACAGCATCAAGATCTATTTTGACATTGGTTTTCTCGAATTTTCGTTTGCTCACGTTTGGATAATCAAAGCTTTGCTTTCTGACTGTTTCCATTTATGAGTTTTGTATTACCGGCACAAATGCGGAGCCCAAGGAGAGACGGCTGGTTGGGAGAATGATCTGTACTGATTGTTATGAAGCCTATTGAGTTACAATTATCAACGATAATATTGAGAATTATCGAAGAGGAAATTATTGCATCATAAACTACTTTATTTGCTTAATAAGGAAACCCGTTCTTTTATGACGTATATTATACGTACGTACTGTACGTACATAGTGACTTTGTACTATCCTGCGAACCAAGACTAGCACGCTTCAATCCCAATCCATGGCTAATACTGTACGTATTTACATAGCCTTGTACAATTTGTTTCAATGATCAAATTTTTAAATGCATGTAAAGGCTTAGTTTACTAGAATGGGTCAAGATTATCGATTTTAACGGGATCTTGCGGCAAAGCGTTTTTTGGCTTAACGAGAAAATTTCTGTTTATCCACAGCATCAACAACCAAAATCTTATTTGAGAATTCCGTTAATCTTTAAAAGTTTTGAAAAAAGAAAAAAAAATCCAAAATCGGGAAAAATCTTACATTTTTAACTTATTTCTCATCTATCCAAATTGATAAAAAAATTTTTCACTTTGTTTTTAAAAATTGGGTATTATTCATGAGTCTAATTATTTCGCTTAGAGGTTTACTTTATGTAGTAGGATATCATTTTGGGAATACTGTATGCAGTGTCCAACGTTATTAGAACTTATAAAGTTTTTGCTGGAATACATACGTATTGACTATCGAAAGCTAAGACAAATGTTTACTGGATTGTCTGATTACAAACATCGTGCAAGTGATATGGTTACGAATAATAGCGCATTTTTGGAAATCAATAAAAATCAAGTTTACAATTAGCCAGAATTGAGCGAACGAAGCGAAAGCCTTTCAAGCCTTACTTTACTGAATTTTAGAAATGCCTAGCTCCACTTCAACTGATCCAAACCTAAATTAAGAAATTAGGTTTAACGTTTGGATACCAAACCTCGTTTTAAAATGACTTTTTAAGTACTATTTATTCCACGTATCTATATAATCACATGATGACATTCTCACTTATCAACTAATTTTCCGGAAATTCTTGTTATTTCCCGTGTAATTTTCTTATTTTTCCCGGGTGCACTTTAAAATTGAAAATACTATAATTTTTTATAGCGCACGACAGTTTAAAATCTTAGTGGTCGCAATAGTATTATTTAAATGAAGATTTTAAAAATCACTTAAAAGAATACAATAGACATTTATGGAGAAGATTTTATTATAATTAGCGCGGCGACTTCATATTGAAAAGGTTTTTAAACTGTTAATTAAAATGGTTACATTTAAAAGATCTTGATTATAATTCTCTTAGTCAGTATGGCAAAAAGTTACAAAGAGCTTTACGATATTGATTAATTCTAATACTATAAAAAATACTGTCAAGATTTTAAATAAATTTAATAACAAGTTTAAATCTATTTTTTTTTAAAAAAGAATATTACTCCTTTCAGCAAGATATTTTTATAAAAACTTAATAATTAAAAATAGTGTACGAATTTGGGATAAGTACACTCCCCTGACAGTGATTACCGGAATTTAATAATAATCACGAAGATTCAACCTAATTTAATGATAATATAGCCACATATAAAAACAATTTTTTTTTATATGCGAATCATTTTAGTATTTTAGGCCGATGCAAACAAAGAATAAAAAATAAATAAAAATTTTATATAGCAACACATTCTTGAACTATTTGAGATTTTTATAAAAATTTAACTCTATATACTTTAGAACTTGGAATTAAGGCTTTAACTAAATATGAAAAATACAGTTTTCAAGTTATTATGTTATTTAGTTAAAATTTTAATTTAAAAAAAATTGTATTTTTTACATCGTTATTTAGTTAAAATTTTAATTTAAAAAAAATTGTATTTTTTACATTGTTATTTAGTTGAAATTTTAATTGAAAAAAAATTGTATTTTTTACATCTTAAAATCATATATAATAAAAGGAAAATTGTATTTATAACACCGTGTTATATAACACCTTATGCTATATCTCAAAAACATACTAAGTAAACAGGATCGGGTCCTCTAAGTAAAAATGTTCAGTACCCCAAAAACCTCACGAGAACTGATATCAGGCCCATAGTAGCTCTATATTATATTATATAAAAAAAATATAATTCTCTAATTTCTAACCCTAACCCTAACCTATCTCTAATTAAAACTATATAGATGTTATCTAATATGGGTGTTATGAATATAATATTTCATAATAATATATATATATATTTAAACTTTAGCAATCCTGCCTTTATATACCTAGGAGTACATATTAGATATATATAGTATTCAAACAAAAAGCCTGCAACAACTAAATGCCCTCAACTCTTCTACTTTGAAATAAAGACTCACTTTGTAACATGATGTTTTATCTCAAGAACGTTTCTTTATTATTTTTAAATAAAAAGGGCAAGAAAATTCAATTCTTTAATTCCTTTATTTATTTGCTATATTTATGCAACCTCTATCCTACTTAATAATTACTACATTCTTTATGCACTGCTCTGATACATTCATATGACTTAATAATTACTACATTCTTTAAGCACTGCTTTGATATATTTCTATGATCGTTTGTATCTTGCGACCCTAATTATTACTTTATACTTACTCTATACTTGTGCTGCGGACAATGATCACGTTTCGTTGTCACAATTCTCTTTGTCATGATCATGATTGTTATACAAATCACGATTATTGTGCAAGTCATGTTCCCGATAATCTATTTCTTTACACACTTGGTTGCCCAAATTCAATTTGCTACAACATATATACTCTCATCTTTGGAGATCTAACTTTCTAGACTTATATTTATTAAATTACCAAAAGCTTATATTAGCTTTGTTAGAATTGCCTTTTCTTTTTTAATTTTTTCTTCTTTACAAAGGGCTTAAAGAAAATATAAAAATATAAAAAAAAATAATAATAATAAAACAAATATAGCTATAAAAGAGAAAAATAAAAATAAAAAAAAAAATAAAAAAAATAATATAATACAAACAAAAGAAAAAAAACAAGAAAATAAATATGACCCTATTTTTATCTAAAGAAGGCTTCAAAAATTTTATAATACTAAATAAAAATAACTTTATTTTATCTTTATTTTTATATTATAAATAGGTCTGCTTTGATATATAAAGAGTATATTAGATTTTTAGGATCTTATTTAGTATAGGTAAGAATATATAAATATTTTTTTTAAAAAAAATTCAGCAGTTTTGCCTCTACTTTATTAGTTTTAATAATATTATACTTTGAAATATTAAATTTTTTAAAGAGCTATTCCCCCTGCCATCTAAATTACAAGTATCAGATCTCCTGGTTGTTCTCTGTGAATATCTATGTATGACCTGCTATAGTAAGGTTTACTTCCATATTAATTTACCCTGCAAACAAGTTCATCAATACTTCATCAGATAGTTCTTACAGCCTGTCAAGATTACTAATTTATTTTCCACTAATCTGCCCTTTGCCCACCATTTATCCAATTCAAAACTTCATTTTTTCCTATATCTAAGATTGTTTCTTATTTTGTTTTGGCTTCATTTATTTGTCTTTTTTTTTCTTACTTCAAACTATTTTTCAAGGATCCCCAACTCTTTATTCTTAATCTTTTTCAAAAATAAACATCATACTCAGGATTTACAAGTAGTTCTTCCTAATATAATCAGCCTGATAGTTTTGAATATTGTACTACTTCTATATTAGAATTTACTTCAATATATAAAATCTATATATACAATATCTCAATGAGCATGTTTTTAGCTAGAAATATGTATGAAATTCACAAGATTTCTATCCACATAGTGCACCAAATTTATTAATAAAATTTTAACTATGTACACATAGAAC
This sequence comes from Dentiscutata erythropus, assembly GCA_910591965.1. Taxonomy (NCBI): domain Eukaryota; kingdom Fungi; phylum Glomeromycota; class Glomeromycetes; order Diversisporales; family Gigasporaceae; genus Dentiscutata; species Dentiscutata erythropus. Next base: position 1,039 of record CAJVPY010000536.1, on the reverse strand, counting down.
ACATTGTGCAAACGGTCTATTTATATATATATAAATTAAATAAATATTTATATAAAATGTTTTATAGTATTATAAAAACTTATAGTGCACTAATTTTAAAATTATTTAGATAATATAAAATGAATCTATGGTGATCATCACTATATTACTACATGATATAGTATTATGCACTTGTTATTGATTTAATGATTAATAATTATTACGCGATATTACAAAATTTTTTATTTTAGTTGTTTTACTAATTTACTGATCATGGTCAACTTACCTTTTTCTAGCGTTAGCACTACTACACACAGTAGCACTACACACAGTAGTCATATAAGTGTTTATACAGACGAAATTAAAGCATCTGAGGACAGTTTTAGCAATTTTAACATGCATTGTAATGATGAAGAGACAGTAGCTGAAGAAATTGAGGCAAATTTAGAAGAAGAAACTAATTCGAATTTAGAAAGTAAAAGTGACAAAAAAATTTTTGAGAATACTTATTCATTGGCTGTGAATAAAAAATTGGCTCATAGAAAGAAGTTAATAAGTAAGTGCATATTTAACAATCTTGAAAATTAAATGTTTTATTTTGAATGTTTTGAATTTTAATTTTATAGTGAAGGTCTTTTATGTTTATATTATTTTAAGGTTTTACAAATATCAGTATGGTATGACTGACTGGATCAGTCTGGTACAAATCCATTTTTATCAAACCGTACTATACTAATCTGCTTATTATATAATATCAAAATGGTATAGTATGGTTTCTCTTTAAAAATCGTACTATACTAGCTTTGCTTTATATATTATCACAATATATAGTATGGTATAGTTTATGTGTATTTAAAAATCATACTATACTAGTCTGTTACTATATTAAAAGAATTATATTAGCAGATCAGTATAGTACAGTTGATAAAATCATATTTATACCATACTGATCTGAACAGTCTTGATTTTTATAATACGTAATCAAAATCTCAAATAGTTCAAGAATGTGTTGCTATATAAAATTTTTATTTATTTTTTATTCTTTGTTTGCATCGGCCTA
>CAJVPY010000535.1:0-26136 GCA_910591965.1 Dentiscutata erythropus | reverse complement strand
ATTAGTAAAATTATGAGTAATTCCGGCCTAATTTTTGATCGTCGCTCTTAGCCAATTAAAATCGAGGATCTGCCGCGCATTTTTTATGAGGCACCTAGGTTCATTTTATAACTTACTGAATAATGCGCCACCAACCTGGCACATATTCAAGAATTGCGTTTCCGGTTTGGAGTGACGTAGTTACTTAAATTATATCTGATATTATACTGCAGTTACGGTATTGCATTATAATATTCTGTTATTGCGGCATTACGGCATTACGACATTACGACATTACGGCATTACGGCATATTATTTTTACGGCAATTAGATGCTATGCCGTAATTAATTCTACCACTGGTAAAATGCCGTAATTGCCATAATTCAGTAATTCTACCACCAACTATAGTTATTACTGATAGTGTTACATTATATTGATCATAATTAAGTCATTGGTCAATTATCACATGTGCGGATAAGTTCTGATACTGTTAACGAATGAGAATATTGGGGTCTCAGAATTAATGATTCGGCGCCCGATTTCAAAATAAGCAACGTACAAATTCTATTTTTTTAAAGTATATACTTATTTACATAAGCTAATTTTATCACCGGCTATGCCTATTTAATTTTCTGATTCGGAATTCTAAAAAAAAAAAATAGGATCTTTTAAACCCCCACTATTGAGATTAGTGCTCCGAACGGGTCGGGTTAAAAATTTTCGGGTTAAAGCTTCAACCCAAACCGAACCTGACCCGAAATTTTAGGGCTGATATATTAAAAATTTTTTAAAAAATGAATTCAATCGCCCTTTTTGCTCTTAAACGTTTAATAATTCATGTAACGATGATCATCGAAGTTGGCTAATCAAATCTAAGCGCGGTATTCTTATAATTCAACAGAAAGTATCGTACATTGCATATTCAGAACCAATGAAAGATTTTATTTTTATCCTATGGATTCATGGAATTAATTTAAAAAACTTTACTGATTTTTCTGTCGAGAAATTATTGTTCGATGTTAAAAAGAATTTAGGTGATTATTAAAACAAAGTCAGCAGTTAAGTTTTTCCAAAACTTGAACGAATTAGATAAGTAATTGAGAGATATTTTCGGTTAAAATTCGAAAAAGTATATAATATTATTACGAGGGATTTTTAATTTCATTAGCTTCGATGAATCAAACTAATTTCAATACGTGTAATATTTGAAAGCAAAAAATATACGTTAAAGTTAGGTTAGAAATTAGATTTTTTTTTATATTAGAGCGTAGAATGTGGTTTCATTTAATAGTTGAAATTTCAAGTTACATATCGACAGTTTTTTAATGAATGTGATTTTCACGTTATACTTAGCTGCTGCAACAAAATTTCACGGCAGATTCTTGATTTTGAATTCTAAGAGCGATCAAAAATTTGGCCGGAATTCCTACTAATGAAACCACAAAGCCTATTAAGTGAAAATTGTTCCTGGGTCAATTTTACCATAATGCAAAAAAATTAAAAGTTAATAACGGCCGGAAATTAGTAAACAATTATGCCAAAATTTGCAGATATGCGGTCGTTAACCAATCAAAATTGAGTGACAATTTTGTGTCGATCGTTTTAAGATGCATACTTGACTGTCTTTTGAGGTTATATTTAAAATATTATTTAAAAATACATATGCACAACCAAAAAAAGACATAAAATGCTTATTTCGAGCATCTCTAAATTGGATAATTTTCGGGTCGGGTTGACGTTCAACCCGAACCTGACCCGAAATTTTTGGGTCAGATATTTCTAACCCGATTCGGAGCACTAATTGAGATATGTTCAAACGTTACTATTACTGTGATTTTCAATCACACTTGAGATGATCTAAATAGCTTATCAAAATTTAAAAAAAATGTGTATCGTGAATGAATATTCCTAATTAAGAGTTGTTCATTTTAATATTTTAATAAGTCAGCGCAAAAAAAAAAGTGGTTCTAGGCAAAAAGTTTCTTGACCGAATGGTAAATCCACTGTTCATTGTTTACTATTTAAAATTTTTTTCTTTCACGTAATAAATTATAGTTATTGTATTGGTATGTTGAATAACCCAGTTACACACACGGGTTCATATTTAAATCCGTGTCTTCGGCACGGAATATGAACCCGTGTGTAACTGGGTTATTTACCACATACCCATACAATAACTATAATTTACTAATGACAATCTCGATTGATTGATTAAAAATACTTTCGTTAATTTAAATTTAATTCCCGGCATATTTTCGACATACCTTTGACCATTAATTGAGACGCTTGAGAATGTCCTAACATGATTTTATTCGTTGCAATAGAATAATGATGCTAAATTTTAAAAACTATGGAGGTAGAGCAAAAAAAAAAGCAACTTTTGTCAACAGTAGCCTGAATTTGTGATTATCTGTTAATTCAAATTTATAAACTCCTACTTATTTTCGAAATAGGATCTTCCTATTGGAGCCTGTTACGGCTTATCGCTACAAATACCAAATCTTGAGGTTTAAGCTTTATAATCTTGAATAAAATGACACTTGGGGTACAAAACATTGTGATTATAAAGAAGTGAGACAATTTTAGAGATCAAATTTATTATATTTAATAATAGTTTGATTTAAAAAATGAGCTTATGAAGAAAACGTGATTAAATAGGAGGTGACTATAGAGGTTTGAAAAATTTAAATAAACTCTATTGATCATAAATGTATGTGATTATAAAATTTGACAGCTTATCAGAAATCATATTATTATCAAATTTTGTGTACACCTGTGCTTATTAAGTATACATTATTTGTTTTTTTCGATTTTTACTTGTACTTATTTAGGTAAACCTCTTATTACTTTCTAAATACTCTATATGTATTTTAAATATGATGGGTTCGCCAATACTGTACTGATTTTTTATATTACTGATAATGCATTAATAAAAATTTTTTATTACAGTATTAATTTTAAATAAGTACCAAATAAAAGTCTAAGACTGAATCAATCCGATACGAATTTTGTGTAAAATTCTAGCATCAACAATTTCACCTCAATACATGTAATTGTTCGGTTATTACTTGGCCAATAGAATCTCGAATTTTAATGCCACAATGGTACAGTAATCTTTGTAATCCTGGTTAAACTTTCCTTAGTGTCTATGCAAATTAATACAAAAGTTACCTTTTTGATACATCTACATAAACAATATAAAGATCGCATCAGAAATGTAATTTGGTCACCGGACAGACAAAAAGTTGGTAAATTAAATCCAAATTTGTAATTTGTGTAATAAGATCCGAATTAAATTAGTAACAACCAGGATCTATAAATCCTATTAGTTTGTTTATTTTATCTCCTTTTTCATTTTCTGATCTCGAAATTTCATAACAAAATAGGACTCTTCAAACTCTCATTTATTTTCAAAATAAGTTAACTCCAAATCCGAATTTAAACTCACTTAAATTATTAAAGATGGCAGTAAAATTTCTTGACAAACTATCAAATGATTACCTTGAACTACTTGATGATAAAGAAGATTTTAATGTAATTATTAAAGTTGGAGAATCTCCTGACACTAAAATATTCCAAGCACATTCGGTTATTTTGAAATATAGATCTCTATATTTTCGTAATAAGCTGTCAACCGTTAGCAAAGATGAAAATAATATTAAAACAATTAATTTAAAGCATATCTCCATTCAACAATTTGAAGTTATTATTAAGTAAGCTATTTAATGAATTTTGTTAATTGTTTTATTTTGCTTAAAAACATTAATCCTATTATTAAATTAATAAAGATATATATATGGAGGCGTGATTTTGCTAAAAGACCATGATGCATCATTTATTCTCAAGTTAATGTTTCTCGCTCATGAGTTTTTTCTTAATGAGTTAGCTAATCATCTTGAATCTTACTTAATTAAAGAACAACCTCATTGGCTTCGTTTACATTTCTCTGAAATTTATCAAAAAAGTTTTCAGAATAATCAACTTCAAGAATTACAAAAGTGGTGTAACGATATTGTAGTAAAATATCCAAATAAAATTTTTGACTCTGAAGACTTTACTACTCTTCACGAAAATGCATTAATCTCTCTTATTAAACGAGATGATTTACAAATGGAAGAAGGAAAAATTTGGAATTACGTAATTAAATGGGGAATTGCCCAAAACCCTGGCTTACCATCAGATACTGTAAATTGGACAACTGAAAATTTTCAAGCTTTAAAAACTACTTTGCAAAATTGTCTATCTCTTGTTCGTTATTTCCAAATATCTGCTACCGATATTGCTGATAATGTGCAACCATATCAACCAATCCTAGAAAAAACTCTTTGGAAAGATATAATGAAAAGGATTGTGGATCCGAATCGGCCAATATCATCAATAATCCTTCCACCTCGAATTATTTTAACGCCAATATTGCCAATAAGAATGACAGAATCATTTTCAACAATTATTAACGAAGAGCATGCAGCAGAAATTACTTCATGGGTTGATGAAAGAACTACCACATATTCTACGAGAAATAATCCATATGAATTTAAATTACTCCTTCGTGGAAGTAGAGATGGTTTTACTGCTAACGTATTTTGGAATTTATGTGACAAGAAAGAGAATGTTGTTTTAATTATAAAAGTTAAAGACACTGATGAAATTCTTGGCGGGTATAATCCTATTGGATGGGAAAAACCTGCTAAAGAGTATAACCTTATAGCATGTGATAAATGTTTTATTTTTTCATTAAGAAATGGTACTATCCAAACCTCGATTTTAAGTCGTGTAAAGCCACAACATAAAGCAATTTGGAATCATCCACTTATTGGACCAGCTTTTCATTTTGACCTTGTTTGTTTTGATATCTCAAATAAAAGTTCATCCGATCAAAGTTCATATGAAAAAAAAATTAGAAATGAGTTTTATTTTTCATTAAAAGACTATGAAATATTCCAAATTAATAAAAAAACATGATAAATAGTTTATTTGTTTATTTATATATAATGAAATTTTATAAATATAAATTTTAAGAACTATATAGGTAGAGAGCAAAAAAATACTTTGTCAACTGTAGCCTGAATTTAAGATGATTTGCTAATTCAAATTTTTTAACTCTTATATTTATAAAAGTCCATTGAGGCTTGTAAAGAGTATTTCTTTTCTTTTCTTTTTTCGATCTATTCCATTGATGGTTTATACTTATGGATTATTTAATAAGTTTATCTTGGAATTTATACGCATTATGAATTCGATAATTTACATTTTGTTTGATCAGGATCATGATATAATGATTTTACTCAGTATTGCGAGAGTAAAAAAGGACTTGTAATTAGAAACATTTATAATATATCCGCATTATCATTCTGTTGCACATCTTTTGGACATTCTTTAATAATAAAAAAGAATTAAAATTTCATTATGAAAATCTGTTTAATTTCCTAACTAAATATTTAAGCAAATGATTAGATTGATTCTAACTCTATTATTAATCGGTTTCTATAATAATAAATACGCGAGCAGATTAAATCGCAATAATATGATCATTATTGTTATTAGGTTAAGGTCGTTCACAAGTGCCTCAATCAATGGGTCAAAAAAGTATCGGAGAATAAATTTTATTTAGCGGAAAATATTTATAATTTGTTAAGCGTGTTATTATTATGATGAGTATGCGTAACTTGATAGTAAAAGATGTTAAATGAGTTTTCATTTCATTCAAACTTTTACAACAAACCGTGAAAATTTACAATCAAAGAAATCGCCATGGATCATCATTTCGTCATCAACGGATATAAAATAAAAAAAAAACGGAAGCCCAAGAAATAATAACTAATATTTATTATCTATTAGTCTTCACTCAAATGGCAAAATTTCAACTATCCTGTCAACAAATTATTCATTTGATGTGGTAACCCAGCAGCAACGGACCCGAAATTGGTGGATTCTGGATGCCTTATGACATTTGACAAATGATAGAAAATCAATAGGGGACAGCAACTAAAATGTTTATTTTGATTTATTGTAATAAATGAGCTCTAGTACGATCGCTCACTAATCACATCGAAAATGGTGATTGAGAAGGTTTCAATTACGTCTCAATTTCATATTCGAATTTTCAATAAAAATTTTATATAAATATGATCATGCTTAAACACTATTACAATCACTTGCTAATCACATTGAAATTGACGCTTTAGAGCGACCTAAGATAATTCCTGTATGCTTTTATTCGTTGCAATAAACCAATTATACCTTACTATAGATACTATTTTAGTTACGTTACTAGTTACATGTGACAAGTGCCACAAAAATGTGTTAATAGGTATGAAAGACAGTGAAATTTTGATGGCGATGCTGGTGATCTGTCCTTAAGCTTTGTCAGTAAGATATCCGATAGATACTGGGGAATAGATTTCGTGATAGAAATTACAATAATTACAATACAAACTAATTCACTTTTTGTTATCAGAATAATGAATAAGTTCAACTGTATACTCTCATATTACTGGAATAGCAAGTTTTTTGACAAAATTGTAATAATAACCCTATAATTTTAATACAAACTAACTAAACTTTAACCATGAGTAGATTTTAATAGAATTTTCTTATGTCAAGTAAGTTTGTAACAGAATTTTTATTACCGTATACTTCCGAAATTAAGCACCCCTCGGAACAATTTTTATAGCCAAAATTCTCGTGATCTAATAATCGGATCTGCATAATTTTGGTACGTACCATTCGAATCGTTTTGACAAACTGATTCGAATGGTACCAGAATTACGTAGATCCGATTATTGGATCACGAAAATTTTGGCTATAAAAATTGCTCCGAGGGGGTGCTTAATTTCGGAAGTATACGATAATAACTCATTATAGAAAAAAAAATCACGACAATTCCAATATAACTAACTCACTTTTTTAACAGTTTGTTTAAATTTAAACCAACTAAATCTAAATGTTCCGAAGTTCAAGTTCAGTTCAAATAGGTTCGGGTTCAAGTTCAATTGAACCCTGACTGAACTTTAAATTTTGCAGATCTTAGAACTTGAACCTGAACCGAACCTAGAACTTATAAACCTGAACTGAACTTGAACTTGGTATATTGGTTCGAGTCTGAGTTTAGTTCAAAGTTCATGAACATGCTAAGGTTCAATTAATAATTAAACATCTCTAAAAAGATACTACATGGATTACTTACTACAGAGTGTATGCAATATTATGTATTATATAGTTTGACGATTATTAACCCTCTCTAATTTCTCTTTGTTAACCGTTTCCAATAAAGTTTATAATTAGACACTAAGTATCTTATAGTGTTCTGCATAAAATAAAGCGTTGTGAATAGGTTCTTCTAAATCAAGTTTATCATTTTTCTAAATAATCCTGGATCTGCAATGTAAGAAACTAAAGCTTCATTGTATATTAATTTACATTAAAGTTTAAAAAATTCGCTATGTGAATAGCATGATTCTAATGCCACTCAAACTGCCATTGAATACTATCACATGGTTTACGGACATGCATACCCATGAAGTCATGTGAAAGTGTTGAATAGCAGTTCGAATGTGGCATTCAATCTTGCTATTCAACATGGAGAACTTTAAATTTACAGTACTATCCATTTTATGATAATCAGATTGTATTTGAGATCAAAAAATTATTGAATCCTCCCTGCAACTGGAAATTTAAATTTAAAATTTAATGCATAATAATTAGGATATTTTGCAGTCAAAACCTGTTAAATTCATGGTTTTTTATTCCACTCAACTCCGCTGTATCTAAAATTATAAACGTTGTATATATGTAATTATCCAAAAATCCGGAATTAATTTCCATTGTTTCTAAATTACTTTGTTTTACGTATAAACGTATGCATACATGTGCAGGATCTGCCTTACTTCATCGACAATCATTTTACGAACAGCTAACTTAGCCGACATCACACTAAGTGACAATTTACTAAAAATATGCACCTGCAACTAATAAAACGCTAATCCTAACCCTATGTGATGTCGGCTAAGTGAATTTTCGGTGAAATGATTGTCGGTTAGGTGAGCAGCACCGACATGTACATACCGATACAGTCTGATCTGATTAGGCGAGAATTCAAGGGATCATAATTTAACGTTAAATATAAAATAACATCATGCTTTTATTCGAATTTTAAGTTCATATTTAAAAACTAAATACGTAATGGCTAGTAACGAAATACGTAGGCATTCTTGTAATTTACTTTTAATAGATTTTATAAAAGATTAATCAATCATAATTTGACTCGAACATAGAATCGCTAGAAAATATTGAGATTCAGTTTGCCCTTGCTGAAAATGATGTTCAATTTGAGGAAAAGTTAACAAAATTTTTAAGTCATATCCTAAAAGAACTTGCAAGTCCTCACGAAATTGCGCGAAAAAAGGCAAGCCAATTAAAATGATGATATCAAATATGGTATTCATGATTTATATAGGTTTAACAATTTATTATTATTATTTTAAATCAGGCCATAGAGATACTTAATCACATTAAAAAAAGAATGACAAAAGCTGTTAAACTTCCATGGAATTTACTTGCTGAGCTTGTTTATTCTGAAAATTTTATGCGTTCTACTTTGGTTAAGAATTTTACAATTGTGTTTCTTAAAATGGCTTACGATCGTCTAACTGAAAAGGTATCCATAAGGTATCCATTTCAAGCTTGAAATTTCAAAATTCCGACAATTCAATAATGTCTGACTACTCTAAATATACCCTCCCTAAATGCACGCTATATGAAAGACTTCTCTAAATGCATGCCTTTATTTGGTCCAAATTATAAAATTTTACCTCTCTAAAGCGCACATTAATTCTAAACGCATATATTATTTTTTCCCCTGTGGTTCCAAAGGCGTGTACTTAGAGATGTCTGACTATATGATGAAATTATTACAAGGGATAAGGATAAAATATTATATTGAATTCTTATAACTGAATTATATAATGTTTCGAGTGCTTCATTATTGCCTATATATCTGTATTATGAAACCTTACCTTTAAAATTCTTCCTTAAATCTGTAGGATAAAATTACGCATCTAGTACCATTATTTAAAAATATTGAATTGAAATCTCATAATCTGAAAAAAATTTTATTCCAAATATTTCTCGAGGTATGTTTAATGTAATCATTCTTATTATATAATTTTATATTATTAATTTATTAATTAATATTATACCTTTCTTTTCAGTTTTTTCAAAAATTAAGTCTTAAATTTACAGATTTAGAAACAAAAGAGGTTTAATAAATATTTAATGAATGTTTCTCATTTATCAAATGCTGCAAAAAGAGAATGCTAATGAAAATTTTTATAGGTAGTGGATAGTTTATATTCACTATATGAATGCAGTAGATTACTATTCATGTATGTAATAATAATACAATAGCTTTATGTCAATCCTAAAAATTAATTTATATATAAAATAGGCGAAAAAGAATTATTATGTCAATTACAATCAATTAAATTCGAAATAATGAGCTATCTCTGCAAATCAAAGTTAGCGGCAAATATCTTTCCATTCATGTTACATGTTTCATTCAATTGTCTATATAGTAAGCCAAAATTAATTCATAAGAACTATATTTATTTATTGAAATGTGTTATTCATATTTGCATTTATTCGTTAAGGTCCTAAAACTGATGTAAATTTGCAGAAGAAATGTGCGGATTTTATTCAATGGATTACTAGGAAGGTTAGCTAATTTATAATTTGTTTATATTAATTAATAATAAATTCATTAATCGAATAAATATTTTGAACACCTAAACTGTGTATTTAGGCTGACACTTCAATAGTAGAGCTAATTGGAAAGGTGCTTTTATTTAGCTTATTGAAAATCATTAAAGAAACCAGAATCGAAAATTTTAATAATTTAATGAGAGAGCAAGGAATAAATCAAAAACTTTTGTTCAAGCCTTTTTATGGTTCGCCAGACTTGTCAATTGAAAATTCTGAGAAAGGTAAACATATACGCGCATTCCTGATTTCTTATCCGATTGTGCTATCACAACATGGCCTAAAATTGCTAAACATATTATTGTGATTTTTAGAGATCAAATTTTTAAAGTTCAGGTCTTAGGTATAGGAGATGAAAGGGTTCTTATTAAAGAAATTAAAAGGTTTATTTTCTCGTCTTTTTTTTTCATATTTCCAGCGTTTGAATTTATGCTGATTGTTGTTTTGCACTTTAGGCAGCTCCAATCTGTGGTTGATCAAGTAAATAATACTACGGAATTACAACCTCCAATAGGGTTATTGACTGGTGAACACCGTGATACATGGGCAACGGTATTTTGTCGTTAATTATTCACCTAATCATGCAGACAGTGTATTTGCTAAATTCATTTGTTTATCTTTCAGGCTCGCAAAAAGCTTGAATCTTTATCTGCAGAAAACAAGACCAGCTTTGAAGCAATTGACACAGCTTTATTTAGTGTAGCGTTGGACGACTACCCTACTAATACAAATATAGATATTTCTCATCATAATTATTTTCACGCATATAATGGTCGAAATCGATGGTTTGATAAATCAATTCAATTAGTTTTTGCAAATAATGGACGTGCAGGTATTAATGGTGAGGTATGTTGGCATACAGTCATAACCTGGGTTATATCCTCTCTGGGTTATATCCTAACTTGAGTAATATCCTCATATTTAAGCACGATAAATATCCTTTTTTTATATACTTTTAAGTTTTATATATTGCTATTTTATATCACCAAAAATGCTATGGAACAAGGGGATATTATTCAAGCATAACTTCAATTAAATTTTTATCCTAATAATTCTTTATTACTTATACTTTATTGGTAGCATTCACTTGTAGATGGTATGGTTATGGGTCATTTATTGGATTATATTATTTCAAAGTGAGTAAAATTTAAAGTCCATAAATGCTGTACTTATTATTTAAAGTCTATAAATATATATTGAATAACTATTGTTAATGTCTTATGTAAAAAATGAAGTGAGCCAGCACAAGATCCGCCAGACGCCTCTTCTATTGAATTATCACCTCCGCAATACTTGAAATGGGATGTTGATACTTCTATAATGAACACTATTAAACAAGCGCAAATTAACATTCAAGCTGCAATTAATAATGTTGATAGTGTTTTATTGTATTATAATGAATATGGTGCCGATTGGTTGAAAAATGGTAATGCAAATGTTTTTTGGTTTGTTTATGTTCTTTCAAAGAGAATTGTATATATAACTACCTTGATTTATTATAGCTAAAGTTAGCCCTGATGCATTTGTTCAGATGGCAATTCAACTTGCATATTATAAACACTATGGTGAACCATGTTCGGCTTTTGAAATTGTTTCTACTAGAAGTTTTTTACATGGTCGTTATAAAATTATGCCAACTTGCTCTGTAGTCACTGTTGCATTTACTAAAGCTTTTTGTGATCCAAATGTCAAGGTAAAATGTGTTGTTTTTCCTTGACATTAAATTATATGAATATGGCATTGAATCAATATTATATATTTTTTCTTATTAATAGAAAGATGAAAAAGTTTCTCTACTCATGAAGGCTATTAAAGCACATACTGAATCTACAATTTCTGCTATGAATGGTACGTACGTGGATTCATTTTTTAATTATTCTATCTGCAGTTGATTTATCTATATATTTTCATTATTAGGTCGTGGAATGTATTTTCATCTTATAGGTCTTAGAAGCACAATCCTTGACGAAGAAAAATCTAAGGCAACCTTATTTACTGATTCTTCGTATGCTCAATCAATGCATTTTAAACTTCGTACTTCAAATATGAGCCCTGGACTGTGTTTTCATATTGGATTTGGAACTTATCTTCTTGATGCGTATGGAATTTGTTACATTATTGAAAAAGATAAATTGAAAGTTAGTATTAGTAGTAATAAAAAATACAAGGAAGCTGATAGCGTCATGTTCAAAAAAGCTCTAAAAGAATCATTGGATGATCTAAGAGAAATTTTATCATAATATACTAGATAGTCGGCTATAGATGTAAATTATTTATTTTTGATTAACTACACGTATAATATATAAATAATAGTTTGTTTTTTAAAAAAAATGAGCTTATAAAGAAAAGTGCTTATCTAGGAGGTGTCTATAGAGAGGTTTGACTGCATTTAATAATAGTTTGTTATTTTAAAAAAATAGCTTATAAAGAAAATGTGCTTATATAGAATGTGACTATAGAGAGGTTTGGCTGTAGGTTCAAAAATTTAAATAAATAGTCATAAATGTATGTAAGGATAAAATTTGACATCTTATTACCTATTAATAGATTTTTAGATGCCGCCTGTGCTTGTTAAGTATAAATTCTTTGTTGTTTTATATTTTACTTGTATTTATTTAGGTAAACCTCTTATTATTTTCTAAGATGATGTGTTTGTCAATACTATACGGATTTTTAATATTACTGATAATACTATAAGCTAATTATTAATTATTAAATGATTTATTAGTAAACATTTTTATTATTAATGGATAGGATTTAAGCCTTTGTACTACTGGTAGTACATTTATTAAAAATCTAAAAAATTATTTTTTTAAAAATTTTTTATATCAAAAAATCCAATAAATGCTATAATATTACAGAAATCAATTTATTTTAATATTATTAATAAGATTGTTGAGAAAATAATTTTTTCTAAATTGCAATTTTGGTAAACTTTATTGTACTACTTGTAGTACACTATTAAAAATAATTATGCCAATAAATTTATTAATAAATTTTATAAACTAAAATTTCAACTATATAAAAAATATTTAAAATTTGTTATATTTAAATTTTTATTATAAGTTTTACTATAAAATCAATTACTTTAACTATAAAGGTTTGTAAGCTGTTAGTTGAAAATTATTACTATTTTTAGTATTTAATATAAGCCCTTTAGTTTTAACTATATTTTAAAAGAATATTATTGATTAAATTTTTTAATTTTTTTTTTATATAATACTATATTTGTTAGTAAAAACTTTGAATTTAAATTACTTTTTATGTATTAATCCAATTTTAGCCAAATTTTATCATTTAAACTAACTAGCTTGTCTTTATAACTTAATTAAAAATTAAAAAAATTTATATAATAAAAAAATCTTAATTACTAAAAATATTTTATAAGATAACTAGTAAATATAGTACTATATAAAATTAGTCTAAAATAAACTTTTCGATTACAAAAAAATTTCTATAAATTATAAAAAATAACTCAGCTTTCAAATAATAAATATAGAATGCCAAAATTGAAGATGTTTAAAATATATGTTTAAAAAAAGTAATTAAATTTTAAAATTAGAACAAATTTAATTCATGCCGGGGATATGCATATCCTACCCTAACCCTAAAAAAAATATTTATATAAATTTTTTAAAATAACCGATATCTACATAAAGTGTAACCAATCTTCAAATGTAACAAATAAGAATTTGCTAATATAGTATATTAGCTAAACTTTATTTGTCATGCGCATAATTTATTACCAAATGAAAGATACTACGTAGCTATACTATTTGCTCTTAATATTTTCTGTCAGGTCATTATATAGTTGCCATACGGTGCTCGCTTCGCTCACACCTAGGCAGTTGTCTCGCAGAGCGTATTTCTAAATTAGCTATGTGCGCACACAACTTGTACTCTCGGACGAGTCATCCATCGTATCGATTTACACAACATATGAGTGCTGCAAAATAGAATTCTTATTAGGCTTTTCTTCTGCGGCACTCATTAGTATAGTGATCATTATCACTGGTTGCTTTAAGTAAATACCTGACATATATAAAAAGCCTAATATGAAACGATTTATTTTAATTTTAAGACTATAAACAAGTCAAACTGACTGATACATTTAATTATTTTCCTTATTATGTTGACTAACTTTTACAGGACAATTTCTTGAATCATGATACCAAGATTTGCATATAGAGCATTGTCTTTTATTTTTCTTTTTTTCTTTTGAAGACTGATTTTCAATAGCCGACAAATATCTTTTATTTGCAGGTCGCCCTCTTCCTTTATGTTGAAGTGGATCTGTAATATTATAGATGCTATTTGTATTTTCAGGTAATTCTGTTAAATTATCATTTTGTAAATTAAAAGTATTTTGCTTTTCATTAAACTGTTGTTCAATAAACTGTTGTAAAAGTCTTTCTTTCAAATGCTTGAGTAGAATTATTTGAAATCGCTAAATTTAAGGCTTTTTTACAGAGCCCAATACCATGGCCGTATAAATCTTTTCTTGAATTTGAACTTATAGAATATTTATTAGATATCTCTTGTCCACGAATATTGTTTAAAGTTTGAAAAGTACCAGTTTGCAATTTTGCTTCTGTTTGAATCAACCAAATTGATTCTTCTTGCTCATTCTCTTTTAATAAAAGTCCTTCTTTAGAATACCATCTTGATGGTACAAGCTTAATATTAAACTGTGCTTTTTTTGATTGAAGCATTATAGCAAAAAAGTGTCTACAAATAAATCCTGTATAAATCAAATAAAGGCAGGTGCAATAATGTGTGCCATCATCGAATAAAATTATATATTGAGACTTATTTGTAACCGTTTTTAGATGTTTCACTTCCCAAATTTCACTTACAACACTCTCAGAACAATTCTCTAAAGCCATGCTAATTAAAATTTGCGGTTCTTCATAATCATCTTCAAGAAACCCTATGTTATACTGATCTAATCCTTGTAAAATAATATCATCAAGTTCTTTTATTTCAACTCTATATAATAAGCTTTCTACTATTTGTCTACGTTGCACTGCTAATGAATTCGGTGTAAGATATTTTTCAAATATTTCATCTATAGATTTAAAAATCGTATTAGAAACCCGAGGAACTCCAGTAGTAGGGTTCATATTTCGAAATTCTTGCCACCTAGAATACTTGGCTTCATCTTTTAGTCATAATTCAATTCCATACTGGAGTTGACACAAGGAATTTCCTGAATTAGCCTCTAATTTTATAACTTTATTTAAGCTTTCTACACGTTGAGTTGAATGTGTATTTGCTGAAAAGCTATGTTTGGTATATGCATGAGCCCAACATGTTTTGCTTGGATACAATACACGTTCAAAATATTTTTGAATATCTGGATATTTAGTTATCAAATTTATCCAGCGACATTCAAAAATTGAACTAGTAAGACATAAAGTATAAAAATCAGTAATAAAGGTATCCCATTCATTTTGAAGCTTTGGTTTAATTTTTTTTATTAAATTTTGTCAAATATGAAAAGCACAATGTCTCACAGTTGTTTGGGGATATTGATTATTAATTGCAGCTTGCATTGCTGGGTCTGCATCGGTAAAAAGCATTTTTTGGTTGAATATTTCCTGTTGCATGCTTTGTTTGTTCAAGAATCCATTCATAGGTTGATACTGTTTCATCACATACTACTGCTGTTGCTACAATACGACTTCGTTTTTCAGAGTCAATTACTATAAACACATTTAAAGGCATTGAATACTTATTTGTTTTACATGTGTTATCATTTATAACAACATCATGATATCGAATCCACAATTGCCTTTGCTCGGAAGATATCCAAAAAATTTTAGATAGTCTATTATCAATACTTTCAAAGTCAACCTTGAAATAAGATTCAGGATCTTCAGAGTATAATTGAATCAAATGTTCAAGAAGTGTTGCAGCATCATTTTTAACTTGTGCATTAGCTTTAAATTTCTGTATTGCATTGTAAAGATCTTGACGATAAATAGCTTGAGTTGGGTATTTATTTCTCAATATTTTTTTTAAAACTGTTGCTCCAAGCTGACATTCTTGAACGTAAAATTGTATTTCATTCATTATATGATCAGGTATTTTACGTAGTGATGGTGAAAATTCTTGAAGAGAGTCTTGATTTTGTAACTCATGATTATGTTTATTAACGAATTTGTTAATGAATACTAGATTTTCAGATTTACGATGATGCATTTACCATAAAATCACAATCAATACAAATTGATTCTCTGTCTCGGGTTTGTGTAGGATCAATTTTTTTTTTAGGTATATATTTTTTACCATGATGACATTTATATGTCTTTCGTGCCCATTTACCATTATCTTTTTCGGCTCTTACAGTTCTTATTTCGAAACCCTTTTGATTGGCAAATCGTTTCAAACATTTTTCAAGTAATTCAAATGTTCCAAATGTTTGCCCGCTATAAATTTCCTTTAAAATACTATCATCCGTCTCATTATCCTCATAACTATTTTCATACTGATCATGCGATTCTTCCTCACAACTATCTTCATACCGATCATTATACGATTCTTCCTCACAACTATCTTCATACCAATCACTATACAATTCTTTCTCACAACTATTTTCATACGAATCATTCTCAATATATTGATATAATTCTCCTGATATATCCTGCGATTCAAATATTGCATTAAGATCATCATAGTCTTCAGACGCAAACTGGTCTTTACTTATAAATTGATCGCTAGTTTCAGGTTGATCTTCCATATGCACTTTCTTAAATAAAAGAATATGTATAATGAATGTATTATAAATTTTTTTTGTTTTTCAAAATTTTTAGAACATTTCTATTTACCTTAAAGATTTATTGGTTTCAAATTGGGCGATTGTACTTTAGTTTCAGGTTAGTCTTTAGTTCCGAGTTGATCTTTCATATATGCTTTTCTTAATAAAAAAATATAAAAAAAGTTTTATAATTTTTCATCTTTTACTTGAAGTTTTCAGATCAGAGTTAATATATATACAGTTACCTTAAATATTTATTAGATTCGAATAGAGCTTTAGTTTCAAGTTGGGTTTTAGTTTAGTTTCGAATTGGGCTTTAGTTTCAAGTTGGTCTTTAATAAGCAAAGTAAGTTTTTTTTTAAAGCTTGAATAATATTTGAATATATATTGCAGTGCTCTTTCATAATATCGTAAAGACTTACTGTCTGAGATTAAGTTTTAGTTTTATGTTGTGCATTAGTTTCGGTTTAGGATATTCTTTTTTTTTTTTTGCTAATCTGTTGTAACAAGTTGGTGAGTTGGTAACTAGTTGGGCTTTAGTTTTTGGTTGGTTACTAGTTACAGGTTTGATCTTAATTACAGGTTGGTCATTAATTGTGGCTTTAGCATAAGCGAAAGCGAAAGAAGCGAAAGTTTGAGTCGTTTAATAAGAAAGATAGGTTTGTGTTACTAACTCATGTGATAATACATATACTAGACAATATATATATGCGGTAGTTAAATTTAACTACCGCTAGAGCATCAATTGATTATCTCTTTTACAGGGGTACCCGGATATGCATATCCATTGGTATAAAGGTAATATTTACTTAAAATTAATAGATAATTAGAAGTAAAAAGCGCACTCAGTAGTATATTGCACTACCAGTAGTATGGGTAAATCCTATCCATTAACTTTAAATAAATCCCAAATAAAAATCTAAGACTGAATCAATCCGATATGAAATTCTAGCATTAATAAAGAAAAACAATATACATACTTGTTCGATTATTACATGGCCAATCGAATCTCGAAATTTTAATGTTACACTGGTACAGCAATCTTTGTATCCTGGTTAAACTTTCCTTTAATATAGTATAGATCTACATTAAAATATAAATAATAGTTAACTCAAATCCGAATTTGCACTCACTTAAATTATAAAAAATGGCAGTAAAATTTCTTGACAAACTTTCAAATGATTACCTTGAACTACTTGATGATAAAGAAGATTTTAATATAATTATTATAGTTGGAGAATCTCCTGACACTAAAATATTCCAAGCACATTCGGTTATTTTGAAATATAGATCTCTATATTTTCGTAATAAGCTGTCAACCGTTAGCAAAGATGAAAATAATATTAAAACAATTAATTTAAAGCATATCTCCATTCAACAATTTGAAGTTATTATTAAGTAAGCTATTTAATGAATTTTGTTAATTGTTTTATTTTGCTTAAAAACATTAATCCTATTATTAAATTAATAAAGATATATATATGGAGGCGTGATTTTGCTAAAAGACCATGATGCATCATTTATTCTCAAGTTAATGTTTCTCGCTCATGAGTTTTTTCTTAATGAGTTAGCTAATCATCTTGAATCTTACTTAATTAAAGAACAACCTCATTGGCTTCGTTTACATTTCTCTGAAATTTATCAAAAAAGTTTTCAGAATAATCAACTTCAAGAATTACAAAAGTGGTGTAACGATATTGTAGTAAAATATCCAAATAAAATTTTTGACTCTGAAGACTTTACTACTCTTCACGAAAATGCATTAATCTCTCTTATTAAACGAGATGATTTACAAATGGAAGAAGGAAAAATTTGGAATTACGTAATTAAATGGGGAATTGCCCAAAACCCTGGCTTACCATCAGATACTGTAAATTGGACAACTGAAAATTTTCAAGCTTTAAAAACTACTTTGCAAAATTGTCTATCTCTTGTTCGTTATTTCCAAATATCTGCTACCGATATTGCTGATAATGTGCAACCATATCAACCAATCCTAGAAAAAACTCTTTGGAAAGATATAATGAAAAGGATTGTGGATCCGAATCGGCCAATATCATCAATAATCCTTCCACCTCGAATTATTTTAACGCCAATATTGCCAATAAGAATGACAGAATCATTTTCAACAATTATTAACGAAGAGCATGCAGCAGAAATTACTTCATGGGTTGATGAAAGAACTACCACATATTCTACGAGAAATAATCCATATGAATTTAAATTACTCCTTCGTGGAAGCAGAGATGGTTTTACTGCTAAAGTGTTTTGGAATTTATGTGACAAGAAAGAGAATATCATTTTGATTATAAAAGTTAAAAACACTGATGAAATTCTTGGTGGGTATAATCCTATTGGATGGGAAAAGGACAAATCTTTAGGTTATAGCTATAAATATTGCGATAAATGTTTTATTTTTTCATTAAGAAATGGTACTATCCAAAATTCGATTTTAAGTCGTGTAAAACCAAAACATGTAGCAATTTGGAATAATGTAGTTATTGGACCAGCGTTTTATTACGATCTTGTTAGTTTTAATAGCGCAAATAAAAGTTATTGTAAGCATGGAAGTAACTTTGAAAAAGCAATTAGAAATGTGTCTGTAAATTGGGATAATAAATCTTATTTTTCATTAGAGGACTACGAAATATTCCAAATTAGTAAAAAAGCATGATGTCAAAATGTTAATATATTTTTATTAGATATTATTTTATTCCTCACGATAGTATGAATTAAATAAAAAAGGGTTTAGAAATCCTAATGAAATTATATTTTAATAGATTTTAAGAACTTTAAAGACAAAGAAAAAAATAATAATAATTTTTGTTAAGGGCTGAATTTGAAATGATCTGATGAATTCATTTTTTTATGTTTCAATTTTATAATTTTAAAAAGTCTTTTTACCATAGTTATTAGATAATTTTCCAATAAATCCAATAGAATCTTATAGTAATTGAGACTTGAAGCTTTGTGAAAGAGAATCCTTTCTAGCTTTTCTTTTTTCTGCCTATTCCATTTGATTACTCATATAAGTTCGCCTTAGTTAAAACTAGATTAGATTAATTGCCTATCAATTTTGCTGAATCCGTACTGGTTATTAATTGATGGCATTCTTTATCAACATTCGATCGATCAGACTGCAAATGCTGATTGAGCTTGAGTTTACTTACAAATTCTAGGGGGTTTCAGACGTAAGGTTCAGGTTTCTGATTTCGAATTAAATTAGCGACGTATTAATAAATCTTATTTATTTTTATTTGCAAGCCTATTTACATAATAAGATATATATATATATATATCCTTAAAAAAAGTTTGCTTATTTTATCTTCGGACAACTCCTTTTTCATTTTCTGATTTAGAAATTTCAAAACAAAAACAGGACTTTTCAAAATAAGTAACTCTGAAACCACCTACTATCAATAACCCAATAATCTAATTTCAATTAGAATGATTATATCATTTTAAATAGTTATACTAAGAATTATTTAATGCTTTAATATTATCAGTTTATAAAATAAATCAATTATTTTATATGATAACTATATATTATTGAATATACTTATCTTGGGTCTTCTCACTTAATATAGCCTTTGCTGCAGTTCACCATTTACTTCAGAATTTATGCACAATATGAATCTATTATATTTTTGTTTGATGAAGGAGCCATACATTCTTTGGACATTTTAACAATAAAAAAAATAAATAACTAAAAAAATAAAATTTTATTATGACAATTTTAATTTTCTAAGCAAAAATATTAATGTAATTCAGTAAACATAATAATAGACATTCAAAGATTGACATACTTAAACACGGCCTTGGATGTCCAACAATTTTTGTATAACATACAATTTACCAAAGAGAATAGCTCAAAGCAATGACTAATAACAAATTGGTCATTGAGAATATTGGCGTGAAAAAAGAAGCTCTAAATTTTCGTTAATGAAAAAGCAGAAGCAATAACCAATTTAGACAAATGAATAAATAAAATTTTGTGTAATTGTCCGAAGGATACTACAGGTAGAGCAATAGTACATCCGATGTCTGTGTGTTAACAAATTCCGGATTTTGATTGGCTAGATTAGGTGTAACATGAAAGAGAAACAATAGGTGGTCGATGCTTATTGGCTAGATACGGTAAAAATCAGATTAATTTTTTTTATATTTAGTCCTTCGGACTAGTATATAACAGTTATTTTATATATTAAACGTGTATAATATATAATTGTGTTATCAGTTATATATCTTGGCAATACTGAAGTAGTTATTATTAAGCACATATTGTGAATACTAGTGCTGTAGTGCTTTGAGAAATTGAATTAAAAATAATTCTGGTAAAATGTTTAAAAAAAAACTTTTAAAAGAGCACTTTATAACTGTAAACAAACCTTATATTTTTCATTTAACATGTACCATGCTATAGATGGCAATGACTCTTTCTCAATCAAAAGTATTTAAAATTTTCAAACTATTGAACAAATACACAAATTTGAGTTCCCTATAATAATTCGCTTAAAAGAACTTTATAGGTTACATGAATTTCGAATAATTCTTGGTTTTTTGAAACAGCCAGCCAAAGGAAAGTCTACTGGTTATTACTTTTTTTTTTTTTTGTTCAATTCTGTGAGTTCTTTTTTCAACTTTAAAGAATTGTCTCTATGCACAAAGCTTTACCATACTATTAAGAGCACAAATATGAAATATAACATTACATTCAATCTCAATAAACATTCGACAATTTCTTTATTATCATAGTATTAACTTGGTATCGGTATTAAGGAATAATGCAGCAATAAATTGTTTTTTGGCTTGCTTAGAAACATCGTTATTAAGGTTCAAATATTGCTTTAAAGATTTCTGAAATAAGCACATTATTTGCGAGAATTTCTTCATATTCTATGTTTTCCTCTATATATACAGTATGCGTTGAGGCTAATACTAAATGAATCAATGATAATGGCCTTATGACAATAATATTTTTAATTAAATCCAATATAAAAAAGTCCAAAGCTAATGTAAGAAAAAAATAATTTGTTATCTATAAATGTAGATACTTGAAAGGTCAAATGTAGCTACCTCTTCGCATCAACTTCGTTATTTGGTATTCTAAAGTCTATGACTTTTACTGGAACCTGAACACTAGCATTAATAAAAATAAAAAAAAAGTAATCTCGCTGTTTGATTGTTACTTGGACAATCGAGTCCTTAATTGTTCGAAGGATATTACGGGTGTGTGTCTGCAAATTACGAGTTTTAATTGGCCAATCAGTAAAAAAAACAACCATTTTGTTTTATAACCGATGTTTATTAGCTAGCGCTAGATCAGATTTAATTTTTTTATGTTCTGTGCCGTAATTAGTTTTGTAGCTTTGTCCACTTTCTTAGTATAGTATTGATCTGCATTAATTATCAATAAAAGTTAACGTTAGCCTAAAACTAGATTTCACTCTCACCGGCCGATTACAAATTGTTAAAGATGGCAATAAAACTTCTTGACAAACTTTCAAATGATTACCTTGAACTTCTTGATGATAAAGAGGATTTTAATGTAGTTATTAAAGTTGGTGAATCTCCTGACATTAAAATATTCCAAGCACATTCGGCAATTTTGAGATACAGATCACTATATTTTCGGAATGAGTTGGCAACCGTTAACAAAGACGAAAATAATATTAAAACAGTCAATTTAAAGCATATTTCCATTCAACAATTTGAAGTTATTATTAAGTAAGTTAGTTAATGAATTTTAATTTATTTTAATATATTGCTTTATATTGTCTAAAAAAAGTTATTGAACTCTTAATTTAATAAAGATATATCTACGGAGGGGTGATTTTGCTAGAAGAATATGATGCGTCATTTATTTTTAAGTTAATGTTTTTCGCTCTTGAGTTTTTCCTTAATGAGTTGACTAAACATCTTGAATCATACTTAATTAAAGAGCAATCTCATTGGCTTCGTTTACATTTCTCTGAAATTTATCAAAAAAGTTTTCAAAATGACCAACTTCAAGAATTGCAAAAATGGTGCAATGATATTATAGTAAAATATCCGAATAAGGTCTTTGAATCTGAAGACCTTATTTCTCTTCAGGAAAATGCATTAATTTCTCTTCTTAAACGAGATGATTTACAAATGGAAGAAGGAAAAATTTGGGATTATGTTATTAAATGGGGTATTGCTCAAAATCCTGGCTTACCATCAGATCCTGAAGATTGGACTCTTGAAAATTTTCAAACGTTAAAAACTACTTTACAAAATTGTTTACCTCTTATTCGTTACTTTCAAATATCTGGTAATGACATTGTTGATAATGTGCAACCATATCAACAAATCCTAGAAAAAAATCTTTGGAAGGATATAATGAAACGGATAGTAGATCCGAACCGACCAATATTATCAATAATCCTTCCACCTCGTATTGTTTTAGCACCAATATTACCAACAAGAGCGACAGAATCATTTTCAACAATTATTAACGAAGAACATGCAGCAGAAATTGCTTCATGGGTTGATAAAAAAACTACCACATATTCTACGAGAAATAATCCATATGAATTTAGACTACTCCTTCGTGGAGGCAGAGATGGTTTTACTGCTGACGTATTTTGGAATTTATGTAGCAAGAAAGAGAATGTCGTTTTAATTATAAAAGTTAAAGATACTGATGAAATTCTTGGCGGGTATAATCCTATTGGATGGAAAAAACCTTCAAGTTTTAGTTATAGTAAATGCAATAAGAGTTTTATTTTTTCATTAAGAAATGGTACTATTCAAAATTCTATTTTAAGCCGCGCAAAACCACAACGTGAAACAATTTGGAATAATAGATTAGTTGGGCCAACGTTTAATAGTGACCTTGTTTGTTTTGATAACGTAAATGAAAGTTATTGTTTACTTGAATCATATGAAAAGCCAATTAGAAATGTGCCTGTAGATCGGGATAATAAATCTTATTTTTCATTAGAGGACTACGAAATATTCCAAATTAATAAAAAAGCATGACGTCAGAATGTTATTTTATTTTATTATATATTATTTTATTTATTCGTGATAAATTTGTATTATTTAGGAATCTATTGTTAAGAAAATTTCATGGTAAACTTATTAAAATAAAAACAACCTTTGTGGGGCAAAAAAGAAACCTTTCTTAAATGTTTCTTTACAATTTTATAAAAGTCCTTTTATCATATTTCATCTTATATAATTATTCATTAACGAATTTCACAGACTCATCATAATTGTGACTTGAGGCTTTGTGAAAAAGAATTTCTTTTATTTTCTTTTTGACCTATTCCATTTTATGTATTCATACTGATGAATTATTTAATAAATTTACTTTGGATCTTTTCACTTCATATAGCCCACCGTTTTACTTTAGAATTTATACGCATTATGAAATTAATTATTTACATTTTGTTTGATGAAATTTGATGTCGGAATCATAATATAATGATCCATTGTATCTTCAGAGCAAAAATGGTCAGTAATTATGACATCGAATAGATTTGCGTAATTTTATTTGTTTCCTCCAGACATTTTTAATAAAAAAAAACAAAAATTTATATGACAATCAGTTTTAATTTTCTAAACAATATATTTAACCAATTCTGTAAACATAGCCGTATTTTTACTATTTTAATGGGTTTTCATAATTAAAATCAGGGAATCTTATTTTATTTCTCCGATTTATATTTAAAAAAACTTATTTTCGAAATACGCCACTTATTTGTATATTTTTAAACCATCTAATTTTTAGATATTTAGAGTTTGGAAATCGTTCGAACTCTATTATCAATCGGTTTCTTTTATTATAATAAATATGAAATCGGATTAAAATAAAATTTAAGGTCTAATACTACTTTGACTTCTTTGGATCTTTCCTATTGTCCACTTGGTTCTGAAGGTGTGAAAGAATTAACGAAGGTCCTTTATAAAAATACTATTCTGACTTCTTTGAATTTTATCTATAGTTAAGTTTGTCTTGAAGGAAAAGATGCACTTCATTATAACACTACTTTAACTTTATCCTGGTATCCTGTAACAATTCATTAAAAGCATATACCTGCAACTAATAAACGCTAACCCTAACCCTACGTGATGCCGACTAGTGAATTTTATGTGAAATGATTGTCGGTGAAGTGAGCAGCACCGGATCAAAATATGTTTTCTTAGTAGGATTTTTCAATGACATGTCTAAAATGATCCTGATTTTGTCTTAACTGCCCCACGTATAACACTACAAGAAGATAATGAAACAACTTTCAAATAGACATTAATCAAGTGATATGTAAATAACGTTATAAGACATATGATTTACTATGTCTCATAACATGATTTTCAAGGCAAAGACTGCATATGTAGTTATGTGCAGTAATAGTTATATTCTTGATGTTAATACTCCGAATTTGATAAAATTAGTCAATAAAACCACATATTCCGTATCAGAAATAATTCTATGCTATATTAATTCTTTTTATTTCTTAACACAATCTATTCAAATTTAATGAAATTTTTTTATTTTAATTATAGTGCTTGTAAAATTAAAATAAAAAAATTTTATCATTAACAAGAAAAAATAATTGCATATACCACCGTCACCACCTTTTTTATATAGTATAGGGTTAGAGTGCGGTTTAGGATAAAGGAGGGGTTTTAAATAACATAATATAAATTAGATATAAGATCTTTATTTCAGTTCTTGTGAGGCTCTGAACATTTTTACTTAGGTACTTTGACTTTATTTACTTAGTAAGTAATTGAGATATAGCATCCCCGGTGATATCGCCACCGGCGATAAATAGCAAAATTCATAAAAAAAAATTTTGAGAACATTGTACTCGAAAATATGTTCTCTATATAATTATGATAGCATAATGGCAAATGAAAATAAAATTAATAATCGAGTGAAGTTCCGAAATTATCCGAAAAGAAAATAAATGAAGATAAAGTTGAGAAACGTTGGGACAAAAAATTTCCAATATTTTCGAATAAGAATTTTAGAAACAAGGACATAAATTAATTTCACTGTTGAGAATATAAATCTCAAACCAGATTTTCAACATTTAATTAAAGCCTTTACTTTACTCTACTAATTGTTTAAATATGCCCAGTACCCGATTCATCTGATCTGATTTATGTTTACATTCAAAAGTTGAATCTAAATTAGTTCATTTTTTTGCCAAACTTTATAAAAAAAAATCTTTGTAAAATATGGTAATAAATTTAATCTAATAAGTTTAAATTTAGTGTATCTTCAAATTTATTTAGCCAATCAAATTATGCATAATTACAAAAACTTTATATATTATAATACTCAGAAATCAATAAAATTTGGTAATAAACCCACATGTTCTGCATCATAATTTTTTTTAGCCAATATATTGCAAGCAAAAAAATAAAACTATATTATAATTCATTATTTGAAACTCTATTTTTCTGTTTATAATGTGTATTAAAAATACTAAGCATTAAATAACAAAGCTAAAGCAAAAATTATATTAGGTCTTTGCCTTGAAAATGACCTTACGGGACTAGAGCTTACTAATTTACTATTCGAATAATATTCGAATAATATTCGAATAATTTAGATTAACAAACATTTATTCGAATATTCGCTGAATGACTAATACTATTCGAA